>SNVD02005316.1:0-22832 GCA_013180625.2 Boswellia sacra
TCTTTACATGTCCCGGTTTCTTGCACTCATAGCAAATGCTTGATCATTTTTCTTATCTTGCTTTGAGCTTTGCCCTTTGTACTCCCTTCTAGAATTCTTCTTGAATCCTTGGTTTCTTCTAATCATCCTTTTTAGCTTTCTTGTGATGAATGCAAGATCCTCATCATCTCCTTCATCATCGGACTCATCATCTTCTTTTGTTGAAGATTTGAAAGCGATATTTTTCTTTTTCTTGAAATCTTCTTCATTCTCCTTCAAAGTGATTTCATGAGTCATGAGAGAACCCATAAGTTCTTCTAATGGTAGTTTGGTGAGGTCCTTTGCTTCTTGAATTGCCGTCACCTTTGGCTTCCAAGATTTTGGTAGACACCTAAGAATCTTTCTCACCATTTCAACATTAGAATAAGATTTACCAAGAGATTTCAAACTATTAATAATATCCGCAAATCTAGTAAACATTTCAGAAATTGATTCATCCGATTTCATCTTAAAAAGCTCATAACTATGAACTAGCATCTAATTGTTTGGATTCTTTAACTTTGGACTGTTCCTTCATGATTCTTCAGTGTGTGCCATATTTCTTGTGCCGAGAACAGTATATTTCTATTAAACTCAATTTCTTTTTATCATCTTCACTAAACTCTTTATGTTCTTTAAGCATGCATTCCCCATTTTCAATTTTGGTAGGAACAAAAAGTCATTCCAAAACAATAGACCACAAATCATAATCAAAAGATTTCAAGAAAATACTCATTCTATTTTTCCAATAAGAGTAATCACTTCCATTAAAAAATGGAGGTCTAGAGATAGAAAATCCCTCAACATATGAAGTTGAATTAAAAGTTGCCATAGCTCAAAAATCGATTAAGATTTAAAAAAAAATTGAGCAACCTTGCTCTGATACCACTTGTTGACCCAGGTATGGCAACCCAAGAGGGGGGGTGAATTGGGTTTTTATTTATCAAAACGAAATTAAAAACTTTTCTTGAAAATCAAAATTATTTAACTCTTTCTTTAAGAATAAAGAAGAAGATGAAAATAGAATGCAATCAAGAGACTGTCTCTTATACACATCTAGATGTGTATAAGAGACAGGGGATAGAGAGAGTTCAAACTCAATTTACGTGGTTCGGCAAACCTTGCCTACGTCCACGGGCTCCTAGCTCCACGAGCTAAGCTTTCAACTAATTTGTAGAAATCTTTACAACTTGCTTGATGAACAACCTCACCAAGACTTTTTCCTTCAACCCTTGATGACACCACACCAAGAGTTCTTCTTGATGAACAACCTCACCAAGGCAACTTCCTTCAACTCTTGATAACACCACACCAAGAGTTCTTCTTGATGAACAACCTCACCAAGGCAACTTCCTTCAACTCTTGATAACACCACACCAAGAGTTCTCTTGATGAACAACCTCACCAAGGAAAGAGTTCTCTCAAGGATAACTTTTATCCTTTACAAGAAGATCTCACTCTCACCACAATACAATAACAAAGATAATTTTTACAACAAAAGTATAACTCTCTTCAAAGAGTAGATAAATAATATAAAAGCTCTCTAGACTTGATATTTCTCTTGCTTTTTGCTTGATAAAATGCTTCTCTTGCACTTGTTGAATGCATGGGAGAATAGCTCCTTTTATAGGTAAATGAGATGAACTTAATCAAGTGAAGACACCAACTCCAAATTTTATTTGAATAGCTTTCCAACGCATCAAGAATCAAGTCATTTGGATATCTGTAGCTCAAGATATGCCAAAACACCATTCAGTGCTCATGTGACTTGATTTTTCCTCCATGTGTCAGTCCACCGACTTGAATGATAATTCTGTCAGCCTTCCGTTTGAAATTTGAATTTCTTCAAAACATAAAAGATCTTCATATTTTAATAAGCTTTCCAAAACATTAAGATTCAAAAGAATTTGGATATCTCTATCTTAAGATATGGCCAAAACACCATTCGGTGCTCATATGAGTTGATTTTTTCTTCTCTGTGTCAGTCCACCGAATTGCATGTCAATTATGTCGGCCTTCCATTTGAAATTTGAATTTCTTCAAAAAATATAAAATGTGCCCCATTAAGTCATCTTTCTAATGCCACAAGAATCACGTCATTTTGATTTTTCTAGCTCAAGATATGTCCAAAAGAGTATTCGGTGCTCATGTCAGCTGCTTCCATTTGTCTTTCCACTTGCATGATGATTTGGACGATCTTACACTTGAAATTTGATTTCATTAAACGTATGAAATTTTATAATTGAGTAAGCTTTCCCAAGATCAGATCACGTCTTTGACTATTTGTAGAGATATATATGATCATTGATTGAACATTGCCTCATGTTCCACATTCCTTGAGTCAATCCTTGTTCTTAAACTTTGGTGCCTTTAACATGTAGTCTTCTCCTTAGCTTCAACACTTCATTTTAATAAGCCTCTTCTTGATTTTAAAATTATTTCAATGATCTTACTCTTGCACATAAATAAACATGTTAGTAAATCTCAATTAATCAATGTGTATTGTTATCATCAAAATTATCATGTAGCCTTAGGGCTAACACCTTCCCTTTGTCACTCTCGTTGGATGGTTCAGGAGGCCGATAAATGTATTCCTGTAGCTGACCATCCTTGATAAGACTCTCGATTTGTCTCCTCAGTTCAAAACAGTCTGCAGTGTTATGACCATGAGCCCGGTGGAAATGACAATACTTTCTTTTGTCTCTTGTCTTTGGATCTGACCGTAGGGGGGCAGGTTCTTTCAGCAGACCTTTATCCTTGATTTCCTTCAGAATATCCTGTTGTGGCATAGTAAGCAACGTGAATGTACGGTGCTCCTCCTGAGGTTGGTCATGATGCTCTTGGCGGGGTCGGGTGGATGACCCTTGTAACAGAAAATGATCATTTCTGACTGTGTCTCGCACAGAGCATCGATCCGGAACTGATCTACGATTTCTATCATGAGGTTCTCCTCTATGATTATCATACGGTCGTCTATCTGCACGCGAGGAATTTGGTACCACTGGAATCTGCCCAGGGTAATTCGCTTGAAAAATTTCCTCGGCATCAGCATGACTAGAGACCCTCGTTAATGCTTCTTGATACGTACGTGGGAGGTTAACGGAGAACTCCCATGCTAGAGGGAGCTCCCCCCTGATTCCTTGAACCAGGCCTTGCATGGCGTAACCATCATGAAATAGATCCACCCGTGCAACCTCCCGTTGGTATCTATTTAAGAACGCACGGAGGGATTCATTACGACCCTGCTTGATTGAAAGAAGGCTTTGCGCTGGTCGACTCTTTGTTTTCATATTGTTAAAATGTGTGAGGAAACTATGGGCAAGCTCATCAAAGCTAGAGATGGATGCAGCTGGTAGCCTTCTATACCATTGCTTAGCTGATCCTCCAAGGGTAAGAGAAAAGGTTCTGCACATAATTCCTCTTGAGACCCTTTGTATCTCCATATGAGAAACAAAAGAGTCTAAATGTTCGCAGGGGTCCGTTGTCCCTTGGTAAAGCTCGAGTTGTGGCATCCGGAATCCGTATGGGTATCTTTCCCTTAGAATATCTTCAGCAAAGGGCGATTCCCATTGTGGACGACCATCCTCCTCCTCTCCTGAATGCTTAATCAGCCTTTCCAGTTTATGGATTTTTTCATCCATTTCTCGTTTGAACTCTGCATAATGATTGTCTGATGTCCCCTCTTCCGAGACATCCATTGGAGAATCATCTGGGCAATGATTCTTAACTCTAGGTGGTGAGCTGGGGCGATTTCTCTTGGGCTGATAATCACGTCCTGGAGCGTAAGGACCATGATAGGAATAGGCAGGCTGATCAACATTACTTTCTCTCGGTATCTGCTCAATGCTTGTATGGCGCTTGTTGTTCAGAAAGTGTCGGAGGTCTACTGCAGCTAACCGTTGTGCAAATACGATATGCGAGGGAGAGGGAATTTGTGGGCGACCATCCCTTCCTCGAACAATAAGATGGGGAGGATTTGGTTGAATGACCTGATGGCGAGGCAATCCAATAGTCTGGGCGATTAAATCAGGACGTCCATCAACATCCGTCTGGACATTCGGTTCTACCATGGCACTCATTGGGTTATTCCTAGTAGTGTTTACAGCCTGTTGAGCATTTTGTCCAAATGCTTGGTTGAACACAGTCACCATACGATTCATCTGTTCACTGAAATTTCGCATGGTATGTTCCATGGTAGTTAACCGATTCGCCTTGCCCTTCTTTGGTCTTCTAAGCGGAAGCCGGGGTTGCCTGAGGTTAGGCCCCACCCCAGAGGATATCACTAATGCCCTCCCTGTATCAACTACCCTTCGGCGTCGGGGAGGTGCTTCGACCTCGATTTCTTCGTCAACCTCTAGGGAGGTTGAGTGTTGGGATTCGTGACTCATGATGTGTTTGAATAAGTTTGGATGGGAGCAATAACTAAAGAGGCTTAGATAGTCGTTCCCACAGACGGCGCCAACTGTTGATGCACGGTTTCCGGACGGCCGGGACGCGGGTCGGAGCTCGGGTGTTACGTCGGGTCCAATCCTGCGATCACAGAAAAACAGTCAGGGGTGCCGGCGGTGGTGCCGGCGGTGACCCTCCGACGCTCAAGTCAGTTTCCGGCACTCCGGGATTTTCTGGGAGAATTTCCTAGAGAGAGAAGCTCTCAAAAGTAAAGGAAATCTAGAGAGAGAATAAGTTCAGAAAAGTGTGCATACCTTGAGTAATGATTCGGAGGGTTTATATAGGAGTCGAGATGGGCCATTGTGGGACCCAGATAATAGGCCCAGATGATGGGCTTCAGTAATGGGCTTACTGAATTAGAAATAACTAGGCCCAGATAATGGGCTTCAGTAATGGGCTTACTAAATTAGAAATAATTAAGGCCCAGATAATGGGCTTCAGTAATAGGCTTACTGAATTAGAAATAACTAGGCCCAGATACTGGGCTTCAGTAATGGGCTTACTGAATTAGAAACAATTAGGCCCAGATATTGTTATGGCCATAACAGGCAGTATTATATGGGAGGGGATATCTTAACATAAATTTTTGACATAATTTTTTAGTCATTGATTTCATAAAATCTAATTGTTGAAATTGAAAATCAACAAGATGTATTTAATGATGCCAACTTATCAATCCTTTTAACCATTAGATTTTATAGATCAACGACTATAAAATTTTTTCTAATCTTATGTCAAAATATATATATATATACATATATATATATAACTTGCATAGGTAATAGGTCAAAAATTTATTCTCACTTTTGTGTCAACTGTTCGAAGGGACAATAAAGCGCATCAATAAGTTTGTATCGCAAATATTAAATTATTATAATTTAACCTCGCCAAAAATATACGGCCCCCTAAATAACTTTTCTGTTCTCCATCTTGGTCAAAGAACCCTTTCATAATGTATAACAGATACAAATGAATACAACAATAAATTACAAATTAAAATAATGGAATTACATGTCCAAAGAAATGCCACGCAGTCTCACCAACCCCAACCCACCGTAGATTTACTGAGTATTAAATTAACCTGCTAACTTGATCAGAAATTGCGCTTTTATTTATTCTCTAGCAGTATTATTTAAAGAAGAAGAAGAAGAAGAAGTTAATAAATAAAATAACTACATTACAAAGTTGCAACCTAACCCTATGGTTGGTTGATGAGAAAACCATAGAAAATCTTGAGCAAAAACTAGAGTTTTAATTGGGTTACATTGTACTTTAACTTAATGTGTCATATAAAAAAGCGAGTTTCAAAAAAAATAAAATAAAATCATGAATTTGCTTTGTAACCTCTTCGAAAAGTAATTAAATAGACCCTGACTATAAGTATCAAGTCATTTGATATTGAAAAAGGGTAAAATAGATTAATTCGAAGAAATTCCCATAAGTATCAACAATCTATGCCAACAATAATACATGCTAATAAAACAAAGATGCTGATGGTTGGTTTGTGATTGGAAATAATTTTAAAAATCTAAATTATATTTAAAAATTTGGTTTGTGTGAGTAGTATCTTCAAAGTTTTTAATTTATGAAGAGACATTTGATATAATATTCAAAAAAAAAAATCAAAGTTGAAAACATATGAAAAAAGGGGAAAATATAACGATCTATTTATTCATATTTATACTAATAAAGTTAAGAATACAAATCTAAAGATTAAAGTTTGTGATAGATAATGTTTTTGAAACGTTTCAATCAAAAATGTTTTCTTAAAATTTTGTATATCATCTTATTTTCCAAAATAAACATTTATATTCAAAATCTAGATTGAATTGCTATGAATAATTAATGACTATAGAGGTTGGAGCGTTTGAGGCTCTCTCTAGCAAATTTACCTGATAATAAAATTCCACAAATATAATTATATGAATAAGTTTTATATTATCATTAAATTATTACTTATAAAATAATAAAAATATTAATGTTATATATGCAATAAAATAATCTTTAGCGTACAATCTACCTGTATATTACTCTATGTTACTCTCATATTATTTATTACTCAATATTTTGTCATTAGTTTATATAAAAGTTACATAATTTTATATTTATATAACTTCTTAAATAAATATAAATTTTAATACCTAAAAAATTGAAAATTTGTATGTATAAAATACAAAAACGATTTTCAAGATTAATATATAGGAAATAAGCAAGGACACTTCTCTTTCATTCAGAATTTTACATTAATCATATATTTACTTATATCAAAAAACAGTCTTTAACTTTTCATTCATGCATGATTTCTTTTACTTTTTTTGTTTACAATTTTTTTTTTGGATAAAGTAAGGAATAGTAGGTGAAGACTAAATCAAATCCAGACAGGCTATAAAGAATTCAAATTAGGGAAGATGTAAAATATAGCAAACTTAAAAGACGAGTTTTTGGAGTTTGTATGAAATTTTTTTAATTCAAATATTAATATTTTTTTATGCACTTTTTGTACATGCTGAATCCACCACAAAGAAACTTCAAGGACTTTTTTTCAAATATTTTAATAATTCATTGAACTAATAAATTAAGGACACAAATATACAATCTTAATTCTTGCAAAACAAATAATCATATTTAAAAACTACAGCTTGTAAAAAGAGTAAATTAAATTAGGGGAAACAAAATGAATAAAAAATAACAAAAATTATAATTGAAACAAGGATTAAAATGACAAAAATTTATCTCTTTTGTTTGTTGCTCTCTCTCTCTCTCTTTCTTTATCTCTTTATCTCCGAGTCCTCCCTGAAACGTTGCTCAAATTTCTAGCTATCTCTCAGAAAAATGAAGAATATCTTGAAAGCCTTTTATGTGCTTTCACAGCGGAAAGGGTACCAAGCCAAAGAGAAAACGGGAGGGTTGATCATGTGACGGGTAGTTAATCACTAACTACCCTCTCCAATGTCTATAAAGAATGGTCAAGAAAATCAAGGATGCGTATGTAGAGAGAGATATGTAAAAAGGGCGGCTCTTTTGTGAGATTTTGAAGAAGAGAAGGAAAGAAAATAGAAAGAATATTGAAGCTAAGGTCGTTTGCATGCTTTTCCACGGCTTTCTTGAACTTGGTACTTTTGAGATTATTATAAATTGTCACTGCTATAGTACCGTGCAAATTATTAGTAAATCTTAATTTGTGCGAAGCTCAAGAAAGTCGTGGGAAAACATGGAAGGATTTTGTTTTAGGTTTACTATTTCTCCTCCTTGTGAGTTATGAAATGGGTTTTGGTATAGCACTTGTCTTCTTCAAAAACATATATACATATATACATATATATATATATATATATATATATATATATATATATGTTTTTGAAGAAGAATATATATATAACAAGGTAAGCTATTGCACTGCTTATTTATCTATCTATATGCTATAGCTCTCCCTTTGGTGTTCTTTATCCTGTGGTTCTCTAATATTTATTTTGCATGTACAAGATAACGCAGATCTGGGTTTCGAAAATGGATTTATTGAGTATTAGGAACTGTTGAAAAATGGATTTAAATTTCTTCACGCTTAGATATTTGGTTATTGCATTGTTGTTCGTCACATAATTCAAAAGTTCCTATATTTCATGATTTCAACAAACATTATCTTGTTATTATAATGGTTTCGCAGAACGGTTGCAATTTACTTGGGTTTTCCGAAAGGGTTTGCTTTTATCTTTATTATATTGTACAGTGATATTTAGCAGAGAAAATGCAATATATTTATTTTCAAAATCATCTCTAGCATTATGACTATTTATATATATATATATATATATATATATATATATATAGTCATTACAAAATGTAGAGATTTATATTCGAAATTCTTTCTATAAAATATGTTCTTCCTTGCTACAATGAATCCCAGAAACATATATGAAAGCTGTACGTCTCTTGCTAAATTAACTGATATATTTTAAATGCAGGCCGTGTCGTGAACTGAAAGCATGTGTTGTTTCATTTCTTTGGAGAGGGACAGAGGGGACGGCATAGTAGTGTAAATTAATGTGGCGGTGGACCCTTAATTGTTTGTACATGAACGGCCATTTTGTCAGCTTTTGGCATCGCCATCCAGCTTTCTTTTCAGTAAAATGTAAGGTAGAAGAAAGAGTTGAGGATTATGATGATGATGATGATGGATTAGATGATAAGATAAAATTTGTAATTTTCTGTTCACTCTTCCCTTTTATGCACTGATCATGATCATTCTGCCCACCATGCCCATGTAATGCCTCATAATTGTAGAAACCAGAAATTTTCCAATAATTCTTTATCCATTAATATCCATATTTTGCCTCATGCTTTGTTTTTTAAAATGTAAATCTGAATATTATGAGGGGCACACAAAAAAAAAAAATTCATGTATACCTTTTTAAAATGCTTTCGAGCGAATCGAACCTGCATATAAAATATAAATGAGTGCAAAATTTTTAGGTTAATCCTATATATGTTTAAGTTGTGTTCACGTCAGATTGGAAACAAAGTATATTATTCATGTAATTAGGAGGAATTTAAGACAATTATCATTATTATAAACTCTTTGCTAGATAACTAAGGATAGATACTTGATCTTAAAAAAGAACGAAGTTATCTTCCTTTGGTGGTCCATGACGTCTTCTTATATTGATACTCACCGAATCATATTTTATAAATGATCTTAAGAATATTTAAACACAAACATCTATACAATGACAAATCTTTTATAGATCATTTTTCAAATTAATTCTACTTTTACAATAATAAATTAATTTACATAAATCATGCGTAGATGAGACAGATCCAATTAAAATAATAGAAGTTAGTGAAAACTGATAAAAAAAAATTTATACATATATTATTCATTCAAAAGGCTTTATAGTTCCCTCGAATGTTCTGATAATTTTGGGCCTTTTCGCTAGTGTAAGAGATTCTTGTTCCACATAGCATGCATATATAATATATATTTCTTCATTATATGGCAAGAAGCTATATATATACACTTTGTTGAGGTACTTCTCTCCGCCTTGCTGCTCTGCCTAAAGCTCAAGATTAAGAGTAATAGGAATCCAATATTTTGGTGAATTAAAATTGTAATCTATTTATAAATGCCATGGGAGACTTTTAAGGGGTATTTGAATAGCAATATTTTATTATTGTAAAATCCTAAAATTTTCATTTTAAATGATTTATGTAAATAATAAGTTGATAATATCCGATAAGTATCAATTCCAGGTAACATGACACATCGTTTAAGAAGAAAATTTTAGAGACACTACTATTACACACTTCAAATTTGTGTTTGATGGCTAGCAATTCGACATATATTAATGATTGAGTAGTTCTATTTCACCCTTTTTTTGAATTATCATTTAGAGAGGGTACTATTACACACCTCAAGTTTGTATTCGGTAGTTAGCGATCCAACAATTATTAATGATTTTGTTACCTTATCTTAAGGTCCGTGCGTCGACTCTAGATCCGTGTCACAATACACAGCTTAAGATTCACAACTTGTGATATATATAAACTTGAAATGTATATAGTATATCTTATTCGTCATTTGGGATGCATAGCAATATTGCGTACTCATACGCATATCATGTGATCAGATGTGTGCATTCAATGTTACAAATTTAGAATATATAACATTCTTCATTATTGATTTGGGATGTATTTAGCTAAATCACTTGCATTGGTAGGCAAAAACTTCTGTTCTTACTTTTGTGTCAACTAAAAGGGACAGTGAAGCATATCAATGAGTTCGTGTCACAAATATTAAACGATTAATTATAAGTAAATCAATAAGATACAAATTAAAATGGAAATACATGTCAAAAGAGATGCTACACAATCTCACCAACCCCAACCCACCATAGATTTACTGATTATTAAATTAAAAATAGGACGGACGAAGGGTAAACAACCAGCTCATGTGATCACAACTTGTACTTTTATTTATTCTCTAGCAGTATTATTTAAAAACAAGAAGAAGAAGAAGAAGTTAATAAACAAAATAACTCTATGGTTGTTTGACGAGAAAACCATAGAAAATATTGAGTAAAAACTCAATTTTTAATTGGATTAATTCGCTGAGTATTGTTGTATTTTAACTTAATGTCATATAAAAAAGTGAGTTTCAAAAAAATATATGAATTTGCTTTTTAACCTTTTTAAAAAGTATAGATCCTGACTGTCAAGTTAAATATTGAAAAAGGAAAAAAATCATAAAACAAATAACTTGACTTCTCTATTAATGGATGTATACAAAGTCATTTTTGTATAGGTATTTTTTTTTTAATGAATTTTGTAAAGGTTGAGAGAACGTTGATTATTTATTGGAATTCATTTTCCAAGTAATAATGTTAAGGTAAAATGTGAAAGTACTCAATAAAATAAACCGATTTTTAATTACTCACCAAGACCATATATATAAATAGACTAATTCTACGAAATTCCCATAAGCATCAACAATCTATGCCAACAATAATACATTGTAATAAAACAAAGATGCTGATGTTTGGTTTATGATTGGAAATAAATTTTAAAAATCTAAATTAAATCTAAAAATTTGGTTTCTGAATTGTATCGTCAAAGTTTTTAATATATGAAGAGACATTTGATAGAATATTTAAAAAAAAAAAACGATTTCAAAGTGGAAACATATGAAAAAAAGGGGAAAAATACAACGACCTTTTTATTCAGATTTTAGAGTAATAAATTTAAGAATAAAATCTAAAATTAAAGTTAATTTGTGATGATGTTTTTGAAACGTTTTCTTAAAATTTTGTATATCCCCTTATTTAAAAAAAATAAACATTTATATTCGAAATCTAGATTGAATTGCTATGAACAATTAATGACTATAGAGGCTTGAGCGTTTAAGGCTCTCTCTAGCAAATTTACCCGATAATGGAATTCCTCAAATATATAATTATATATACGAATAAATTTTATATTATCATTAATTTATTATGTATAAAATAATAAAAATATTAATGTTATATTTGTAATAAAATAAATTTTAAGCACACAATCCACTTATATATTATTATGTTACTCATATATTTATTTATCTAATAATTTTATGCTATTAATTTATATAAAAAGTTACATAATTTTATATTTATATAATTTTTAAAATAAATATAAAGCTTAATACTGAAAAAATTGAAAATTTTCATGTATATATATTTGTTTACACACACACATATATATTTGTTGTATAAAGCTAAGTAATTGTAGGTGAAGACTAAATCAAATCCAAATAGGCTCTAAAGAATTGAAATTGGGGAAGATGTAACATATAGCAAAGTTAAAAAGGTGTGTTTGAGTTTTTATGAAATCTTTTTTTTTTTTTTGTTATTCAAATCCTAATATTTTTTATGCAGTTTTTGGACATATTGAATCCACACAAAGAAACTTCCATTAAAATTTCTAAATATTTTTAATAATTTATCAAAGTAATAAAGGATAACAAACCTATCATCCAAATTCTTGAAAAACAAGTAATCCTATTTATAACTACTTGTAAAAAAACCAAACTAGATTAAGGGAAATGAAATGAATAAAAATAACAAAAATTCTAATTAAAACAGTAATATGAAAGAAATATTGGATTTTCAAAAAATAATTTAAACTAGAATTAATAGTGAGTAGAGGTTGCTTATTTGAAAAATAATCAAGTTATTAATGACTAGAAAAAGCCAAGAAATAACCCCTCACATGCGAAATTATAGGAAATCCTTTTAACATCAAATAATTCTATCAAATTGAGTATGATTATATTTGTGATGGTATCTACTATACCAGAAATATCAATGAACTTGATTATTACAATTGCTTAAATATATTTTTTTTAACACTTCTAATTAGCTTCTAGAATATATTTCTTAGTTCAAAATCCCTCTTAATTATTGGAATCAAAGAATTAATAGATCTATTCATCCACACTTGGAATGGGCTAGGGTGATAACTCGAGACCTACGTAACCAAATAAATGTTGAGACAAAGATATCAAGCAAAAAACCAAATCAATAACCTTCTACAATTTATTTAATTTTTTGTTTTCAAATTAAGATATAACTAAGACTGGGTAAATAGTCTCTCAACCAAGATTATATTCTCCACTTTCCCATGAAATTATTCCATTGCATCTCACAAACCGGAAAACGGGAATCCGGAATGCAAAAATATCTAAAACCAGAATAAGGAAAGAAAAAAATTCTTCCAACAAAGAAAACAAAACCCGGATACAGAATAGTGGATTCCAGGACAGGAATAAGCATAACCCGAAAAGTCATCTTTTATTAAAAATAAAAAACGTGTAGTAAGCATTACCTTAGCGTCGAGCTTAAAAAAAGTAAACAAAAACAAAACAATGAATGAGAAGTCTCTTCCTTAACCTCATTACAGAATCTTCTTCATTTCTTCATCATCCTCTTCTTCCAACTCCTCGGGTGGCGGCGCTTGCTAGGGTTTCATTTAAGCAATCGCTTTTAGCTTCATTCTTCCGTTACCGTCACAGTTACGGTTTCCGTTACTCGGCTTCATTTTCGTCCCTAGCCATGCCGGGCGTCGATCCTCAGGAAGTGGAGTGGCCGGCGAACAGAGTGCGCGACACTTTCATCAAATACTTTGAGGAGAAGAATCACGTGAACTGGAAGTCCAGCCCTGTCGTGCCGCTCAACGATCCCACTCTTCTCTTCGCGAATGCTGGTAAGTGTTCACTGAGCTCTGCTTTGGCTTGTGTTGAGTGAGATTTCGATTCGCTCCGATTATGATTTGAATTTTGGATGAATTTATAGGAATGAACCAGTTCAAGCCTATATTTCTCGGCACGGCGGATCCAAACACACAATTGAGCAAGCTGTCGCGTGCCTGCAACACGCAGAAGTGTATTCGTGCGGGCGGGAAGCACAACGATTTGGATGATGTAGGAAAGGACACGTATCATCACACGTTCTTTGAGATGTTGGGAAACTGGTCGTTTGGTGACTATTTTAAGAGGGAAGCTATTGAGTGGGCTTGGGAGCTGCTTACTAAGGTTTATAGACTGCCTACTGATCGGATTTACGCAACCTATTTTGGTGGTGATCAGGAAGCTGGGCTCGAGCCTGATTTTGAGGCTAGAGACATTTGGCTCAAGTTTCTGCCTCCTGGACGTGTGCTCCCTTTTGGTTGTAAGGTAATTTTTCTTACTTTATACTGCAGAAGCTTGCCGTATTTAAAGATGATTGTAATTATTTGAAACTGTGTAATGATGAATGAAATAATTACTTGGAGTAATTTGGCTTCTATTGTACTAAAGTTGAGTGAAGTGATAATCTGTAAAACATCATTTGAGGTGACTGAGCCGCCTACCACCCCGTTGGTAATATTAGGATTATATTAATATGATGAGAGAGAAGGTCAGTTCCATTTAATTGGGTGAAAAAAATAATTTTTCTTTTAAGTATCGATTTTGTTGGTATGCGAAGTTGTGTAATTAGTGTCGATTTTGTGTTTTGTGTGTGGAGATAACACGTTTTACCATAGGCACTTACTAAAGCTTTTGCATGGAAGCTATATATCAAAGTCATAGTTCTAATATTAGAAAAATATAAAAAGTTTGAATTGTTATTTGAGAAAAGAACTGAGAATAAGTTGATCTAAGGATTGGAAACACTGCACCTTGGTCGGTGTAAAACCAAAGAGGTTTTACAATTGGAATTATTACTCATGTAAGTTGTTCTGTTTTTTGAGCTAATTGAAAGAAAATTTAATTGGAAATATTATTACAAGATTTTTTGTGGTATATATGGCATTGGAATTGATCACTGATGATGCAAACCTCCGATTTAGGCAAGAGATAGATGTTCCTTACTTCCACAATCATGTTCTTTTGTGATGTCCAATTCAAAGTCTCTGGCCATAGCTTCTTTAACAGGAGTTTTAGCTTGATTATCAAGTATAGCACTTTTCTGAATTTTTATGTTCTTATGCTGCAGAGAAAGCATAATAGCTGATATTATCCCATGAGATTTATTTAAATTTTCTCAGTTATCATGTTAATTTTCTGAAATAAATGTTTTATTTATATATTTCTTTTTCTATAGGATAATTTCTGGGAGATGGGTGATACTGGTCCTTGCGGTCCTTGCACGGAGATTCACTATGATAGACTTGGTAACCGTGATGCTTCATCATTGGTTAATAATGATGATCCAACATGCATTGAGATATGGAACCTTGTCTTTATTCAGGTATAATTTTGTGATTATGCTATCGTCTCTCTGTTTACTAATTGTCATCCTTAGTGCTGGGTACAATTTAAGAACTTGGAATGTTTCAATTATTAGTCATGGTCTTGTGTCAATATAGGTCTGTTCTTTTGGGTTATGCTACTTAACAATTCAATTGATAAATTGGCTATCTTTGTTTGATTATTGTTCTACAGTTCAATAGGGAAAGTGATCGCTCCCTAAAACCTCTGCCTGCTAAGCATGTTGATACTGGAATGGGTTTTGAGAGATTGACTTCAGTACTTCAGAACAAGATGAGCAACTATGATACTGATGTATTCTTGCCCATCTTTGATGCTATTCAACAAGTAAGATGTTTATATCCATAAAAATACTTTTTTTGTTTTCCCCAACGTTTTTTAATCCAGATTCATGGTTTCAATGTCGACAATTTGAAATATATCATTGTTAAGAAATCTGTAAGCTTCCAACTTTATTATAAAAAATAGATTTGCAATTTTAAGGTAGGCCTTTCGTCCATTCATAAAATGATTAATATTTTGGAGGCTGTTAATTAGGTAAGTGCTTGCTTAATGCATACGCAGTTTGATAGATTTATTTTTTATTTTTTAATTGTAACGCTTATGTCTGGTGTTTATTCCACAAGTTAATCTGTTTTGGATGGCTTTTCTGGTACACTTTTATTTTTTAGCATAACATGGAATGAGTACTTTATATATAACGGTTTGCAATTATTTGCCTCCCTTCTCATAGATAACAGGTGCTCGCCCATATTCTGGGAAAGTTGGACCAGATGATGTAGACAAAGTTGATATGGCATACAGGGTTGTTGCTGACCACATTAGAACTCTCTCATTTGCTATTGCTGATGGTTCTTGTCCAGGTAGATTTTCAGTGTTGATAATTTTGATATTTTTTATTTTTACCATTATTGCTTGTTATTAATCTCCTATGTTAAGTCAGCAAGTTGTCTTGCCGGTTAAACTGAAGAATATTTTCTTTAATGCGATATCTTTGTGTACTATTGGTGTTTCATCATTGTCATTGTTATCATTATCTTTATTAATGTTATCAATATTATGCTTTAATGTAATATGTTTTTGGACTCTTCATTTGCGTTGGTTGCTCGCTTGAGGGATCCTTGATGCAGTGAATTTTTCAATTGATTAACTTGTTTTCCTTTTGAAGGGTAAAGTTGATATTCTTGTGGATTTTTGTTTAAACATATCTTTTTTTTTAAATTATCTTCACTTAAATATTTTTTCCTTTCCAGGTTTTTTTCTTAATGTTTTAAATTTTTATTTATTAATGTATTATTCAAATTTCACATGTGATATTTGTATTTTCATTGTAGGGAATGATGGTCGTGAATATGTTCTAAGGCGTATTCTTCGTCGAGCTGTACGATATGGCAGTGAGGTGCTAAAAGCCCCAGAAGGATTTTTCAATCGGTAGGCAATATTTATCATTTTGCTGCTTGTTACTTTTTGAGTTTGTGATTGTTTTATTTTATTTATTTATTTATTTTTTTAACAAATAATATCCCCAGGTGCATCTATTGTTCAGAAAATTTTGTGAATATCAGATAAACTTTTTAATGTTGTTTACCTTTTTTCACTATAATTATTAGTCATTGGGTTAAACGCAGGCTTGTAAATGTTGTGGTGAGAGTGATGGGTGATGTTTTTCCCGAGCTGAAGCAACATGAAGCTCACATTAAGGAGATTGTTGCAGATGAGGAAGCTAGTTTTGGCAAGACTTTGCTTAAAGTAAGCATGAATGTTGTACTGCACAGCCGTTTTTATTTTCAGCATTAAACAGTAATTCTAACACTAATTTATCGCTAAGTTTTCAAGAGTTTGACTTGGTTTGTCCTTCATCACAACCCATGTGGATTGATAAAGTTTCCAGATTATTCTGTATGATATTGATAATAAGTTTGTGTTTGAATAATTCGCTTATCTTTATCAGGATTATCCAATGATGAAATTTAGGTATGTAATCGCTTTATTTATGTTAGCTTTTGAAAATTAAATTCTGTTAAGTTAATTTATGTGATTAAAAATGTTTGGAAATATAATTGTTTTCCTTCTTCTCTTTTATTATTATTGTTATTACTTTTTTTTTTCAATTCTGAAATTTTTGAAAGAGTGTCTGATTCAAAAATGTGTGTGTGTTTGTTGGTTTTTTTTTTTTTAAATAAATGCTGAAATATATCCATTGTACTGTGCGAAAGTTTGCTTGATATTGTCACTTGATCACTTGCGTTTCATTCTTCAAGAAATTGGATGTTATAAACCCCACTGCTTTACGGAGGAATGATTGATCGTCAACTTTCATTTAGGGAATTGAGAAGTTTAAAAAGGCTGCTCAGGATGTTCAGGGGAAAGTTTTGAGTGGGGAGGCAAGTATATTTTCAATTATTATGTTTTCAATGCAACAATATTCTCTGTTACTTGCATGATTAATATTAGTCACAAGTCGACCATGGGAAATCATGCATTGGTTTATCTCTTGAATCAAGTTATTGTGATGTTCTGTCACTTGATATTTAGAATTTAGAAAAGTGTTTTCAACTTTGAATTGGCTCTTTTTTTCATTAGTATTATTTTTAAATGAAATAGCTTCTTAAGTTGCCCTTCTGTTTTTAGCTCTTTTCTGTTGTACATCTTGTTTAATGTCTCTGAGATTATTACACCATTCCCAGTTACACAAAGAAAGAAAAGAGTAACCTAAGTTGGATGACGTTATTGTATTTACATTATTTTGCCTATATTGTTTGTTTGTTGCCATACTTTGGATCACACTTTTTATCAATCACTCTTTCTGGATTTGTACTTGTAGCTCTATCTGTATTTTCTGCTCCAAAATGTTATATCATTAAGTTATTACCTTTTGCATTCCATTTGAACCGGGTAATTTTTCCCTTTTGATCTTAAAAACCCAATACAATATGTCAACAAAGAGATACACTTATGTGTAGGAGGTGTATGCACTATTTTACTATCTGGAAAAGATGAGTCTTCTTTTTATTATCTAATCCCCTTGACTGATTTTACCTTTATCTATATTCAAATATTTTCTCATGGTTGCAGGATGCATTTGTCTTGTGGGATACATATGGGTTCCCATTAGATTTGACTCAGGTACATGGAATGCTTTGTTGTTTTTCTGTAAGTAGTCACTTATATTCCTTTGCCTCCTAATATTTGTTTCTGCGTCAGTTAATGGCAGAAGAAAGAGGTTTAACAGTTGACACTGAAGGTTTTGATAAGGCGTTGGATGAGGCACGGGAAAGATCAAGGAATGCTCAAAATAAGGTATTACGGAGTTTACCCTATGTTTTTTAGGTAGGTAGTTAATCATTGAAACCAAAGTTATTTCCAATACAGCCAGGATTTGGCAAAGTGTCATACATTATTCAATAAGCTCATAAAGAGGCCATATTAGTACTATCTTTTAGAGAATTCAAATTTCATTTATTTATTACACCAATTTATTTTTGTATGAATATATGTTCCTAAATTCACTACAAGAATCTTATTCAGTTAGGGCCTAATGAATTATTTATATTTAATATTAACATAACAAAGCATACCCGCACATGGATTCAAAAACCTTGTAATAAAAATGAATAGTAAATTAAACAAAATGAAATCATGCAAAATGGTACAGTTCAAACGTCATTGTAAAATAATATATCTCTCTGTCACTCAGTGTGTGTGTCATCTCATCAATGAAACATAACACACATCCAGTTTCTCTCCTATTCTCCTTCTTTCCTTTTCTCTTCTTACCTTTAGTTCCCTCTTGGTGACGACTTTTATGTTCTTTTGTTTTGTTTTAGGAGATAGGATTTCCTTGTCTTATGTCTATAAACCTGAACTTACACTTGTTCTTATCAATTTCACCTATTGCAAATTTCAAGTTCCACCACATTATAAAAACCTTTACAATAATACTCCTCCTACCTTTACGAATATCTATTGGACAACACAACAGTTATAATAACTAAAAAAATTGCCACTACCACGAAAATTAAAGAAATAACCAAATAAATGGATCATTACACAGTGAGCTTTCATCACCTTTGTAATAATATCAATTTTTTCCAGCAAGCTGGTGGTGCCATTGTCATGGATGCTGATGCAACCGCTTCATTGCACAAAAGAGGGGTAATTGCAACAGATGATTCCTTCAAATTTATTTGGTTCCAGGTTAGTGTACAACTTATTGTCATATATCATTTGCATAATTAGATTAGCTTGTCTCTGATTTTGACTTGTAGCAATTTTTTTTTAACTGTTTCCCCACCTTGTACTGCTGCATATTATGTTGATTCTAAGCCTGACAATTTACTGTTTCAGGACCATGAAAGTGAAATCAAAGCTATCTACACTGGTTCAGAGTTCATACAAAATACTGCTTCTGGCAATGAAATTGGTGTTGTTCTGGAATCTACAAGTTTTTACGCTGAGCAAGGTGGTCAGGTACAAGCTATAACATGATCTAAACTGGCTACCTCAGAGTTTGGTACTTGTAAATTTTTTGAGTTGCTTTATTGTTGTATCTGATATGCTATAAGTTCACTGCTTAAGATGATCTTCACCCCCAGCATATCGTTGACAAAAAGCAAAAGATATTCTAGAACAAAGTGGTTTTGCTTATCTTTTAAGTCTTATGTTGTGTTGTCTTATTTATTTTCCATTTGAGGGTTGGGTGGGGTTTGGTATAATATGGCATGCATTAAACACAAACTTTTATGGTTATAGATTTTTGACACTGGATCACTAGAAGGTTCCTTTGGTTCATTCCAAGTTCATAATGTTCAAATATATGGAGGTTTTATACTTCATATTGGTTCTCTTACTGGAGGTTCCAGATTCTCTGTGGGGCAGAAAGTAATTTGTAAGGTACAGTTCAGTTTACAATTTGCTTTATTAGTTTGGTTTTCTGTTTTTCTTTGTAAATTTTGGTTTTGTCACATGTAGGTTGATTATGAGAGAAGAAAGCTCATTGCCCCGAATCATACCTGCACACATATGTTGAACTTTGCTCTGAGGGTAAGTTTGAAATGCCAGTGGTTGTGAAATGTCAGATTGCAAATGTGGTTCTCAAAATTCTGTATCGTATATCTGCAGGAGGTTCTTGGCAACCATGTTGATCAGAAAGGATCCATTGTTCTCCCAGAAAAGTTAAGATTTGATTTTTCTCATGGTAAGTTTATTTAGTTAGATTTTACCTGATGTGGAATGGCATTGTAATTAGTATATTTGGAATTTTACTTTAAACAAAACTTAAGTGATGATGAATTCGCAAGGAATGTGAAAGTGGATAGTAATTTACTGATGTGAACAATAATATGGTGTGAAGTATTTTACAGTGGATATTTTTTAACTTTTAATTTAATGGAACTGTATTGCTGCTTATGAGATAAAATGAAATAAAGTAACTTGGGATAAAATAAAGTAAAGTAACTTAGGACTAATTAAATTACTGAAATATTTTCTAATATTCTGGAACCACCAGAATTTTATTATTTTGTCTCTGCATTTCAAATCTCTGAGGAGGATGCATTAGGGCTCCACCAAAAATTCAAAAGTTGGAAAATTCAAATTTATAATAGATTATGAGTTCTTTTTCTTTGGCTGCCCCAACATGTTTTTAAAGAGCTAATTTACATTGCTGCCTCAATTTGAATAGGTAAGCCCGTTGATCCTGAGCATTTGAGAAAAATTGAGTCGATTGTGAATGAGCAAATTAAAGATGAGTTAGATGTGTTTTCAAAGGAGGCAACCCTTGCTGAAGCCAAGCGTATCAATGGTTTGCGAGCAGTTTTTGGAGAAGTAAGCTATGATAATTTTATCATCTTTGATTTCTGATCCAGATTTGCGCGCATATAATCAAAATTCAGCTCTTTAAGATCTTTGTTTCTGATAACAGGTTTATCCTGATCCAGTTAGAGTTGTGGCAATTGGTCAAAAAGTTGAGGACCTTTTGGCTGACCCAGAAAATAAAGAGTGGTCATCAATTTCAGCAGAACTGTGCGGAGGTTAGTGTATTGTGTTCACATGTGCCTCTTCTTAGACTCTTGCTTTAAATTTTATATTGAAGTTGGGTTAATGGACACATTTAGGGACCCATATATCAAACACCCGCGAAGCTAAAGCATTTGCTCTTTTATCTGAGGAGGGAATTGCTAAAGGAATCAGAAGAATAACTGCTGTTACAACTGATGTTGCATTTAAGGCAATGGAAGCAGCTTCCTTGCTTGAGCAGGAAGTAAATGATGCATCAAAGCTTGAAGTTAGTTTGCTGGAAAAGGTCTCTTCCTTGTGCTTTCTCTCCTTCTGGATTTAATGTAATTTAATGTAAAGTACCTTGAGCACCTCTCTTTTTAACTGTGATTTAGTTAAAATGAATCTGTTATCATTTTCATTGCTGTTATATGGGATTCTTTATTTTATTTTATTTATTTATTTCTTCATTCTGTGTAGCAGTTTGTTTAATGCATAACAAATATGTTTATTTTCAGCATTTTATGACTTTTGCATATAGTACCTGCCAGATTTTCACCTTGGTTGTCACCCCATATCCTAAACTTTGTGGGGATAGTGATCTGCCTTTTTGCTCCTTTATTAGGGGTGATTCAGTTATATCCAAAAAATGGTATTGAATGCCATATTATAGCCAGTGTTGTCAACTTTGTGCATGAGAATTTTGATCCTGATTTATGAGTTTCCAGTATTGGACAATGTGTAGTGTAGGCATGGAATGCAAACTTGTTGGCTCGATGACTTTTCAGCAATAGTTTCAATAATCTGCTTCTCTGATGACAACCAACTGAAATTTCTCTATATGCAAGATTTACATTTAAACTATTCTATAGTACAAGTGCAGTTCGTTCTGACTCTTTAACTTTGACAGAAAGTGGCTTCTTTGAAAAGTCGTGTGGATGCAGCTGCGATTCCAGCAGCCAAAAAAGCTGATATCAGGGCAAAGATTGTTGTGCTACAGGTATTTTAGCTAACTATGCTGTTTCATTATCCTCTTGCCCCATGTTTGTATTCTGAAGTTGTATACATGTTTTTCGGGTCCGTTATTGTTTTGTCTCGTACTGACTTATTTAATCTACAGAATCAAGTGAGAAAAGCACAAAAGAAGATTGCTGAAGAAAATTTGCAGAAAGCTGTCAAGGTTGCAACTCAGACCGCTGAAGTTGCTGTTTCAGATGGCAAAGCTTTCTGCATTTCGCATGTTGAGGTTGGATTAGATGCAGCTGCAGTTCGTGAGGCTGTTTTGAAAGTCATTGAGCAGAAGGTTGTTAAACTTTTCTTCCCTCGTGGATGATCTACTTTATTCCCCCTTCCCTCTGAATTTTAGTTTCTTGTATACTCATGCAATAACAAGTTAAGATGATGCTGCGTTTGTGGACAGGGATTGTCGGTTATGGTGTTCAGTACTGATGAAACCACAAATAAGGCTGTGGTATGCGCAGGTGTACCAGAGAAATCAGAAAATAGCCAGAAGTTGGAGGTGTCAGAGTGGTTGACGGCGGCTTTGGAGCCCCTGAAAGGGAGGTGTGGCAAAGGAAAAGGTGGTCTTGCTACTGGCCAGGTAATTGATTTTCACAGGGTTAAGATCCGGTCTCTATTGTGGAAAAATTTGATTTTTTGTTCTAGTGAAAATCTTTATTTAATTCTTAGCAACTCCACAAGTAAAACGTTTTGAGCGTGCCTGTATCATATTATCTACAGGGAACAGACGCAACCCAAGTAAGCAAGGCTATTGATTTGGCGGCAGCATTTGCATCGATGAAATTGAGATGATACAATATTTTGTGCTGTTACAGCCTGAAGTAACGTTGCTGTGATCAATTTGTGATTCAGATGGTACTCTGAAAATAGGAAGGAAATAGCAAATATAGAAAAATGATCATGAGTGTTACTGCAGACATGAAATTGGAAGACACAAATTACTAATTTCTACAGAAAGTTATTATTTCACAATATATACCAACGGTAAAATTTATATATTAAGACAGTTTTGGTGTTTTCCTTTTCCGGGTACTTTTAATTTTTCTGCAGTGTTTCCTGCTCCTGAACGTGA
>SNVD02005318.1:0-22267 GCA_013180625.2 Boswellia sacra
CAAAGCCAAGTAATTATAGAAATTTTTGTAATATCTACTGTTTACAGCAAATCTCGATTTTGATCACCACTTCTCAAAACCTTTGCATTTCAATGAATAAAGCAATAAACATCAAAGAAGAGTGAAGTACCTTGAATGGGACTTCCAATTTCATCTTTGATCTTCTCTCTTTCTCTAGCTTCTCTTTCTAAAGCTTCCTATGCTTGCTAACATTCCCTCATTTGAGATTTCCTTTAATAAAACAAACAATACAACATCTTTAGAAACCATGAACTGACCTAATTTATCTTCTTCAAACGGCCCCATTTGAATTCTTCAACATGCCTCCTCTCTGTTTCAGCTCTCCCTATAAACTTCTCTTCTCTTCTCTTTTATTTCTTGTTTTTGTTTTTATTTTTATTTTTTTCTCTTTTCTTGTAAGACATGTAAATAAAAGGGGCTAGGGCTTACCATGTGGGTTGGACGTAATGGGCTTCTTGCAAGTGGCCAAAAGAGTGGGGTGCTTATCAAAATTAACGAGCCAACCCTTATATTAGGATTTAAAAATTCATGGGCCTTACAACACTCCCCCTTAAAAGAAATTTCATTCTTGAAATTGTGGACTAAATTTCAAAATGTTTAAATTGCTAAAGTCATGAAAACATACTTATATCATACCACATAACATTCATTATGTATAACCACACTCTGAGAATCATGTAACCACACTCTGAGAATCATGTAATCATAAAATAGTTTTGGCTCTAATTGCTACAAAACAATTTCACCTTCTATGTCAATCAACATTTGTTTTTACTTTTGGAAGATCCAATTCCAATCCTTTCAACTTACTTTTGCAATAACTTCTTCTTAACTTCTCTCATTTATATATTTACTTCTTGAAACTAATAACGAGTGTACCAAATTAGCATGACTCAACCTAACTATCGCTATACTTAAGATCCCAGTGCTTCAAAGGAAAGCGATAACTAAGATAAGTCATTACTAAAGGTACACTCTTTATACTTATACTACACAAACTTGTTAAAGCAATTGCAACAACGGTTCCTAATTTGAAAACTATTATTTAAAATACTATGGAATGCATCTATGAAAAATATTGATGAAAGTTCGACTAAGTTTCCCTTTGCCTTTTCAAACTTAACCAATTTGCAAATTATCTTCAAATAACATTTCCAAGATACATTTCCATTAACTCAACTTCTTCAAAGACTTTGTCGCCATCACATTTCAATCATGACAATTTTCTAATATAATATCATTAGTCTCAGACCATTTAAATGCTTCACTACAACAAAATATTTAATTAACCACTTTAAATTTACAACTAGATGTATGCCAACTGTCACAACCCGCACCTAATATAGTAATATTGCAGTGGAAAAGAGCTTGCCAAGGGAACACAGTCGTCACTATGCTGACTTTAACTGTTCGAATACCTGAGATACACAATAGATTAGTGAGTATGAAACTAAGTAAGTAGCTAGAATTATGAAAATTGGCATAACACTCAAAATAAAACAATTAATGGCGATAACCATTTTAAATATAACTACTGTTAAATACTTATTCCATAAGTCACAAATTACTGTTCATTTCTTGGTATACAAGCCACCAGTGCCCTACTAAGAGAGTCAGAAAATTAATTTCATTACCCAAGGATCACGCCCCTACGCGAGGTAACTAGCGCGGCGACGCCAAGTTTCTGGTTTCCAATCTATTGCAAATTTTAGTTTCGTGCTCTTGTGCCAAGGAAGAGGCGCGCCTGCACCAACTCTCTGTTCTCTCTTAGTTGAGTCTGTGCAAGTGGTGCTCCAACACAAAAGGTATGGCATAGCAGTGCCAATTCTCTACCTAGACCTCTTTAGGTCAGTTAAAGATGCACTCTTGCGCCGACCTTGTATCATTGGCCAATTTCCTAGACCAATTACTCATTTATCCAGTCACATTTCTAATTCCATAAATACTTGTCTATGGGTAATCAAACATGGCTTTTTCATGTTAAAGCTCATGACATATACCCATACATACACCCATTTATATACACATGTCTTATTTACAAATAAACTTTCCACAAGTCTATCACATCCTCGTGTGCTCCTATAAACACATAAATCATTCACATATGAGTTTCCACAAGCTAGCTACATTGTTCATATGGATATCCATTTCACATAATTTTGAAAGCTTCCACAATACAGTTAGAGATACTTAGGAGCAGTGCTATCTAATCAAAGTAGGACTTATCATATCACAATCAGGTCACATATATGGGCCCATATCACATAGCCACCTATTGGCGGTATCCGTAGGTAAGGCATCGTCGTAGTGAGTATTTCTCACATTGCACGAATCCGCCATCACTCGATGGTAACAGCCATATAGTCCTGTTGGACTCTATCCTGCCACACGGAACAGTACATATACATAGAGATGCCTACAGTTGAGATAACTCAAGGTTAGTATGACAATCCGAGCGATACTGGACCCATGCTACCGAATCCCATGCAGGGAAACACATGGTCCAGACCTCCCCTCAAGCTCTGAGAGCTAAGTATCCTAAGTTGTGGCATGCCACTCACATATCAGTTTTCACATTTAGTCACACAAGTGAAGCTCCATATTAAGCTTTCACTCACATATCACATTTCACATTTCAGTCACATAAAGAAGCTCTATGTCAAGCTTCTAACCCAATCACAACTTATCACAATTTATGCACCATAATGCTATCATTTAATGGTATAAAATTTCATATTCGACATTCAATATATTCCCATGGGCTTGGCATGTAATTTCAAATTCATAACACATCACACAACGATGCATGCCTTCGCACATCACAGTATTGCAATTCACTTTCATAATTGAGGTTCTACGTAGGGTTGTCATCAATCACATATACATTCATAAATACAATAAGCCTACATATCTCATATACATTTATGGATGCGCACAATCTACACATTGGCATCATTTGTACATGCATGGAACCCCATTGACTTCTTTATTAGTGCCAACCCTTCCATTACTCTTCGATGTATTTCAATCATATCGTTGCACAACTATGTCCATGTATAACTGATCTCATTCATTTTCCACACATACATATTCATGGCACTCTAATTCACATGTTGTTTCATGGACATTCATTTGTCATGCCATCTCACACGAGGAAATAGTGTCCTAGAGCGCTTGGCATGCATTTTATTCTTTATATACATACATCGTTTCATTGGCAATGTTATTCAAGCCATATCACAACAAATTCAGGTATATGAGGGCACATTCACATTTTTATATCTCACACACACAAAATTTACACCAACATATAACTCACATACACATCAAAGTGTTTGAAATCACACATTTCATAAATCACTATAAACCCCAATTAAATCATTTTGCATATCAAGTTCCATGTATTCATGGCCCCATCCACATTCCATCAACACATTTCACATATATTCACAAACAAAATCATTAAACACATTTCATTAAGAATTAACAACTGTTGTGTCCTCAGAAGGGTCTAGCTACTTACCTGATTAGCCTCGCCACTTAATTTTGTTGTCCTGTATTTCTTGACAAGTAATTGTTTAAAGTTCATCTCTTCTTCTTCTCCTTCCTCTATGGTAACCATTGCCATAGTCATCACACACTGATTGGTGTCCATTTAGAAAGAATTAAACCCCTTATAGGTTAACAATATTTCAACCAACCAACAACATCATTTATTAAACACTATCATACACACATATTGGTTGGATTATTATAATAAAGGGTTATTCATTTATGACCACCACCCAACTTCATGGAACTCAAATAAACATACACATTATAGTCCATGAATTTTATTGAGTCAAAATAAGGTCATACATCCCTTGAAAATCCTTATTTCATTCACACAGCAAATCTGTCTACAGACTTTTCAACTAAATAGTGCAACTTTGAAGAATTTTATAAAATTATACAATACTCAAATCTCTACTAAACTTTTCAGTCTAGAACTAGACACATATAAGAGTCATTCTCCCAAAAATCATGATTTTCTAAGGAGTTTAAGTTAGTCATATAAAATTTCCTCCAGATGCTATGTTATGGAAATTGTCATTCACAATTCTTTAAGTCCAGATTTGGAAATTCATAATAATTCATGAACAACTTTAAAAATCATGAAAATTTGCAGGCTAACAGAAAACATATCCAAATGTTTGCATATTAAAAATCAATAAATTTTATAAAGATTTGCCCCCTCAAGTCGAGTTCATTTCCTATGCCCTATTCTAAAATAGGGGAATTCACAATTTTGAACTAGAACTTCAAAAATTCATTACAATTCACACACTACGAATTTTTAAACCTTTCAAAAATCTATAAACTCCTTGATATGTCTAGCTTACCATGTAAAAATTTCAGAGTCAGCAAACAACCATGGAATTTATGGGAATTTTCGGACTTAGCATTGTTCAGAAAAACAAGTCTGCAGGATTCATGCTCATACTTTACTTCTAGCTTCCTAGCATCATCAAATCTTTAAATTCTTCCATAGTTCACTCTAACTCATGTCTTTCTAGCCATTTATAGCATATGCCTAATGTGAAATATCACAGACGACAATATACCATCACTTAATTGCATGGGTATGGCTAGAGCTAGAGATAGAAGAGTGAATCTTTACCTCTTGGACTCTTGTTTCCTTCATCTCTTGATTCCATGGCAAAATTGGGAGAAATAGGGAGAGAGGCTACTAGACGTTTCAAAGAGAAATGGGAGAGAAAATGAATCTTTCCAAAGTTATCCCATGCTTTATAGATATACATCACACAACAATTTCAATTAAGCCCTTACACTTTCTTAGCTTTTCACTCACACCCTTCCATCTCTCATCTTATTTCTTTGCTCTCCATATATATATACATACCTCATAATGTTAATAATACATATTTTTACAATATACATGTAAGTTAAACTTAAAATTTGGAGTGTAACACCCACGATGTAGAAAAAATATATTAACCATGTATAAGATTTGGACGTTTTTAAAAGTTATTATAAATTGCATTCAACAATTTAGGAACATGATGTGGTTAATATGATTGATTTTTTACTATGTGAACTATGTGGCATGTGGTAAATTATTAATAGCTACTACTTACCTTTACATGTGCATGGTTAATGGGTACTTTATTAATAATGTGGACTTAATGACATGTGATAAGTATTTAACAGTCTACCACACGCATGAACACATGGTTAATATTCATTTTATTCACAACCGATCCTGCAACACACGTGGTTGATATTTTTGAAAGGCCACGGTACTTATCAAGTAATTAATATTAATAATACTAAAATATTAACTTATGGAAGGAGTTAAAATCACAATACACCAACTATCAGTTTAGTTTTGGTTTCCCGCTAGTGCATAGTCGGGTTTTAACCTTTATATTGTAAAACCCTAAATTATTTTTTTCTTCCAATCGTGAAAGGTAAGTATCACAAGTTTTTAAGTTTAATTCTAATAACTGAAAATTTCTTATTATTCATCTTGTTTGCTATTTATTTGTATTTATTTGTATTCAGTTCTAATTCAATTCATCCTACCAAAGAGTGCAATTCCAATTCAATAAGGTATGAACTTAATTTTTTTTTAGAGATTTTCTAGTCTCATATTATGTTAATTTGTAAAAATTTAAAATAATTAGTTTGTTCCTATTGTAGTCGTAGTTGTTATTGAGTTGTCATCGAATATACCTTCTATTGGAATGATAAATTATAATTTTTTGGATTGGCATCAATGTTTCAATTGGAGGTTGGTTCTATTTTTCTTGCTAGGTTAGTCTCTATTTTCTCTTTTTCCAAGCCGCTGCTACTCCCCACAAGAGGAGCAGCGCCATGAGGTATTTTGATTTCAGTGCAAACATTTTTTGTATTTTCGCGTAGGGTTTTCAAGTACTTTGTGTTTTGCTTTATGAAAGATAAAAAACCAAAACTAAATAAGGAAGGAGAGAGAGATGCAATGAAAGAATCCCAGTCAAAATTTGCATAACTTGCACATCATTATTAGTATATACATAATTTTTGGTTAATTAATATATATTTTATTAAAAAGAATCACACATAGGAGTCTCAAAGAAATTTACACTTTTCGGCTACATCCAGAAACCTGCTGTAGTTGTTAATAACTTGTACGTAATTATTAGTGTATACATGTATAACTTTTCAATCACTATGCATTAGCAAGAATTCTACAGACATCTAGGTTTCTTTCTTTTCTAAAATAAAATATAAACACCAGTTTTTTTTTTTTAACTCAGTTTGCTAAGTAATATAATCACTATATTCTTTATTCATCATTATATCTCAAAATTTAATCATTATTTTACTTGGTGGGTCATGCATCAGTATTATGTACTTGGTTCACTATATACCAAGTATTGCTATGAAACTAGATTTTGCAGCTCAATCTATTGGTTTCTTATGAGTTTTTCAGAGTTGTTTGAATTTTGTTAAGATTTTAATCTACTTTTTTTTAATCATAAATCACGTGTGTATATTGTATAATAGACTTTGGATCCCCACAAGAGGCGCAACAACAGGTCACAGGGTTTTCAAGTATTTTGCTTTGTATATATATATATATATATATATTGCATTTTTGTTTTTGATTTTGTTTATGATGTTTCAACAAGTGCAACATAGGTGCAGTCACCACTATGTAAGTATTATCTGCAAGTATTTGCGCATGATGACCTTATACAACTTGGTTTAAGCCACAATTTTTTATGTTATCTTTCAACTTTTTTATTAGTGAGGTATTTTCCTAGCAACACCTTTATGAAACTACAATAAACTCTCTTTTTCAGTTTATTGTGTTACAATGTGTACATTGGATGACTTTTTCAGGCTTTTGGTTGTTAAATTACATAGCAACAACCTGTGGGCCCTGAACTAGAATATATTGCTAGATAATAGGGTTAGTCAAGATTTCTAACTCAACTTCCAAGACAAAAGAGAAGAAAAATTGAGTGCAAATTCAGTTCTTTTTGTCTCATCTCAATTTAAATTTTCAACAACATATGATACTATCATTATTAATTATTATTGGCCTCATTTGCCTTTATTCACTGGTTTCACAGTTTTTTTTGGTGATCATAACATATCTTTTTAACTCTTATTATATGTTGAATTAACAATATTTAACTTGTCGATTTAATTAACTATAGAAGTTAGAGTTGAATTCAACTAATTGCCAAGTTCAGCTTCGGTCGAAAGTAAAAAATTTAGGAATTTTTATTAAAGGAAAATTTTATTTGAAACTCTGCGGCTCTTCCAATAATTATAAAATTTTATTATAGATATTTATTCCTTTTGTGCATTGGCTTCGTGATTGTATTGGGTTTATAGAGGTTTTTTTTTTTCTTTCTATTTCGTTACTTTGTCTATTTATTAGTCACACACTATTGTATTATTATATCATTGGAGAAATTACACATTTGTTTGAAGCAATTTATCATTTAGATAATATATTATCATTTATTATTTTAGCTGTATTAAGTATATTCACATAAATTCTTTTTATTTACCATTAGAGACTAATTTCAATTTTTTTAAGGTACTAAATGTCTCTACATAGTCATTGGAATCATCAACTATTATAGAAAATGCACAAAAGAGAAAGGGTAGAGGTCCAACAAAGTTGGATTACAATGATTGTAACAAAGCTAGGCAAGAAGGGGTTAAGTGGAATGAAAAGGGTCAACCAGCTGGTAAAGCTTCAATTAAGTTAACCAGTTACATGGGAAGTCTAGTAAGACGTACGGAGCGTACAAGTAACTCATAAAGATTGGGACTCTGTACCTGACATTTTGAAGAATAGCCTAAGGGAAAATGTAAAGGTAATTGAAATATGTTATTAATTTGTTTTTTGTTCTTAAGTAATTTTGATTAAAATATCTATTTTGTTTGTTTTTGCATTTTAATACAGTAAAAATTTGACGTGGAAGAGTGTCGCAAAGCTTATGTGATTAGTTCAATGGCTAGATATTGGTGACAATATAAAACCCAATTGAAAAAAAAAAGAAAGCTTTTGAAGCATATAGATGCATCTCAACGGATTCAATTGTTGAAGCCAGAAAATGTTCACAAAGATGAGGAATGGGAACAATTTGTTAGATATTGTCTTTCTCCAAAATTTGAGATACGAATATTAATTATTAGGATTGTTTTGTTTTAAAAAAAATCTTAATAGTAAAGTATATTATCACTTATGTATTTATTTGATAGGCAACAAGAACGAAATATAAACAAATGCAAGCTATGAATAAATTGCCTCATGCGCTTAGTTGGCAAGGATATGCACGAAAGGAATAAATCATGGTAAGGGTAAATAATATAAAAAATTTATATTAGTTTTAAATCTAATTAAGGTCGATTATGTTTGATCTTATATGTAGAGAGAACAAAGTGAAAATCCAGAAGATGTTACTAGAGTTGATGTTTGGGTAGCTATACATTAAAATAAAGGTGGAACACCAATCAACGACTTTTGTTGATGAAAAGCTTGTAAGATGAGTAATCATATTTTTTCCCTTAATCTACTCTAAAATTGACACAAAGTACATCTAACAATGTATTTCATTCTTTTTTTAATCTTGTGGAATGCAATAAATGAAGTTTCTAAAAAGCCAGATACAAATGATGTTACCTTTAGAAATGATGCAATCTCCTAAGTTTTGGTCCCTAAGCATCGAGGTCATTAAGTTAAAGGACTTGGTAAGGGAGCAACACAATCAAAAGTCGAAGCTTCTGTAGTTGGTAGGGTAAATACTACTCAACTAAGAGAAGATGTAAAAGGTCTTAATGCAAAAGTCATGGGTTTGATTGATTTTGTGTTTAGTTTGGTCCAGAATATGGTAAGTGTAGAAAGCTTTTCATTATCTTAATTATTATTCTATAAATAATAAACTTATCAATTTGATTTATATATTTAATCATTATTACAGAGTCAAGACAAGGAAGCAAGTGTTTGGATGCATGATAGCTTTTCTAATATACTTAATCTGACTCAAAATCAAGTAATTCCAAAAATATATTCTCATTCATGTGTTTATTTCATTACATCTTAATAGATAACTTGTAAATTTTGAATTACATGTTTCCTAAATATAGTTTAAGGATAAAGGAGCAAATGACAGTTTAAATATTTTTGCAAATATGCTCAACCAATATCAGGTTACTATAAAAGATTATTTTAATTAATGATTTCATTGCATGATATTAGTTAATTTATGTTTTTAATCTATATAATTTTACTTACAATCTCAGGATAAACAACCAAGTGGTGAGATAAAAACGTTTTTGGATATGTTTAGTGATCAAAACCAAGTAAATTATAAAGGTTCTCCTTTATTTTCATGGTTATTTTACTACATTATAAACAACATTATCTATTACTTGTTACTTATAAAATTTTTATTTATTTTCTTAGGATAAAGGATTAAATGTTGGCACTGTTGTAGATGCTCATCAGGTAAAAAGAATAACAAAACACTTTTAAATTACGTTGATGTCGACTCCTCAAAGTTATTCTATAATAGCTATTCAAATAATATTATATTATTTATTTGTAGCATGGAATTGATCTTTTAATATAGTGAGTGAACCATCTTTTCATTGTTTTAAATTTTTTCTCGTGTTAAAATTTAAAATTATGAATATTTGTGATTTTTTAAACTAAATTGTTGTTATTAAGAATATTTATTGTCACTATGATCAAGTAGCATTATTGCAAAATATGACTTTAATTAAAGATCTTTTAGACAAAAGCATGTTTTTTTTTTATTCACTAAAAATATTTAAAATCCAGTTGGTTTCACCTGAATCTAACATTTCAATGAATTTTTAATGATTTTTTGAACATAGGTATCTAGCGTCCAAAATTATGATTTTCTATTATAATTGAGACTTTCAAAACATTTTTAACTACTTTAGACTTGTCAAAAAATTCAGGTTTTTGGCATGGTGATTCTGATACATGTCTTTGTATCAATCTGGTATTTTTGTGATTTATGATTTCTTTATATTAAAAATGAATTTTTTGACGATAAGTAGATTAGTTTTGAAATCTATCCGATATGAATGAAGGCCTGTACATTGATGCTTATTTGAAGGGGTATTTTATGCCCAAATGACTTGAAACTTTTAATATCACACTATCAATATCTTTATAGTAACTCTGTATAATATTATGAATTTTTGTGTTAACATTAATTAATTAAAAATTAGTTAAAATCAGTTACTCCATTAGATTATATATGTTATTGAATATATAAAGGTGCTAGATTTAAGAGGGTATTTTATGTATAGTGTATACTTCTTATTGTATAAACAAAATTTCTGACATTACACTAACTCTTACTTATCTTCAATTGTTTATTTTATTGTCACAACAATAGATTTCAAATATTCATGAAAGACAAATGGTTTCAATCCAAATGTTGCAACCTTCTCTCAAGTAAGTTTATCTATCTTTACAAAATTTATACAAATATAATTCTTAAATCAAATGTTTGTTATAATTTTTCAATTAAAAGTTACTATTGTTTCTAGTTTGTTGTTTATGATATAGATGTTCAAACCGAGTATTACCTTTCAAGGCGATTTCATTTGGAATGGAAAATGCAAGTTATTACATAGGTTTGCAACAAGAGAAGTGGTTGTTGAAGCTGAACTTGATACTACCAATCCTAAAGCACTTGTTCATCACATGGTTCTTGGTCCAAACTATTGGAAAGTTTGGGTCAAAAGATCAATTTTTAAGAGAGTCCCACTATATCGACCTATAAGTGACATGCAAATCCTTGAAAATGCTTTAGGTAGTACAGTAGCATGGCCTTCAAAATACAAAGCATTTGATGCTTAAGTAATCATTTGTTTAGTTAGGATATTGCAGTACGTAGTTTCCTTATGTTATCATTAACTTTTAAGGATTTTATTTGGTCTTAAACTATATTACATTATATACTTTATTATTTGTCATACTTATAGAGAGTTTGTTTTTGCAAATTTTACTATTGTTGAGTATGTCTGTGTTTGTTTTATTAAAATTAATTTAATACAAATTACATTATTATAAAATACAAATAAAATTATTATAACAAAACCAAGAAAAAATAAATAATATTACATTTTTACAACTTGCACAATAAGTTACTACCCTGTACACATAATAGTGGTTAATTATAATTTTAATAAAGTCAATCAACAACTTGCATTTTCATGCTGTGATAATATTATCTACCACGTCAAAATATCATGTAGTCATTTAAAAATTTAAAAAGACAACGTATATATTATGTGGTGGATAAGATAATTAACCACGTCAATAGTGTTGTAGTTAATAAACAATTTGAATTAAGACAACTAACACGTGCATATGCAAGTGGTGGATGACAGATAATCTACCACATACATTTGCACGTGGTTAATAATTCTAATCAACAACATGTTAATTGCTTATTTACCTCATGTATTGGCATGTTATAAAAGAACTAGGCTTTCAACCACTCCTTGATACACCACAGACAAATATCAAGTGGTAGATATAATTCTACAACTTAAAATGTTATATTTTGTTGTAGTGCTTGGTTCATCACAAATCCAACAATAACAATTCAACTTCTCTCTAATAAAAAATAAAAATTTTTAACTATTGTTGCAATAAATAATGCACACCCATTCATGACCATGAACTAAATCAAATAATCATGCTGAAATCTATACAAGATAAATCACCCACTTGCATTCCATAGTGTATTAGAAATAAATGTTTCTCTAATACATTGGCAAACAAAAACATATGTACATATGGAAGTCTAACTTACTACCTTATAGCAATCTCACCCATGTAAATGATATAAAAATGTCATCATTTGTAACCATATAAATCACTTGTCTTCAAAACCATCTCACATGATTCAAAATCTTAGTAAGGTCAGGATGTTCATATAGGTCTACTTTCATAACTAAATGGGGCTAACCTTCACCTTTCTTATTAAGTCACTTAAACCCTTCTATACTTTACTTAATACTCTTGTAAGCTAAACCTTATAAGTTATAACACAACCTTAATGACTTTATAATAACATATTGAAAATATAGATTCTAAGTTCCATTAGAAAACACTTTAATAACCTCTTAAATCTAGATAACCATCTCATCAATAACATAATTGATACTGAGTACTCTATCTTTATTGATTTTTCATAGCTCACTCACAAATCCAAATGTCATAAAATTTTATGAAGATGTCTTTCACATACTAGTAGTGTGATAGTAAAAATTCCAAAATCATTTGGGCCTAAGATACTCATTGAAATTGGCACTTTTTTTTTTTTTACAGATTTGAAATGTTGCTAAACAAATTTTAAAATTGAATTATCTGACTTTGGGAAATTTGTATGAATCTCAAACGAAATCATAAAATTATGAAAACCTCCTATTCAAATAGAGATGTATCAAGTAATCATGCCAAAAATCAGAATTTTTTGATGATTCTAAAGCAGTCAAAATGATTTAAAAAGTGTGGACTATATTTGAATTTCAAAACTTCTAGGATTGTGAACCCATTTTGCAAATTCATTGTAATTCATATAAGATTTTGATTCATGTGGAACAAAATGAATTTAAACCTTTTTTAAGTGGAGAATGCAATATAAAAATCATTTATACTAAAACGCTTTCATCAAAGATAGATTTTGAAATAACTCCAAAGCTATCACAATGACGGTATAAATTCTCTGTAAAAATAGTACATGTTGAATATCTATAAAAAATCATAAATTTCAAATTTTTGTATGAGACAACACTAAAATCAATGCTTAAGATATCTACCTTGTCATATCAAAGACCCATATTAAATTCAGTGTACAGATACTCTTATATATATATATATTTTTTAAATGATCATGTGACACTATACTTTGTAAAACATGGTTTAGACATTGTGTTATTATCGATCAATGCATGCTCATATCTTAACTTACTACTCCTAAAATTCAAAATGCTTCAAAGTTAATGCTTCAATCATCTTATGTCATCACATAATGCATACCATGCATAACGCAATCATCTTATCAGTCACCCCAACAATTAAGAAGTTTCTAAATTCCTTCTTAATATACTTTGCATTCTAAAATTGCATATATCACATAACTCCTCATATTACAATCATCAGAATTGAATTCTTCATATATATGTAAATTTTTATAATATGCAATCATCACAACCCTAACTGACATAAATAACAAATTAGCCCATATCATCTAATCCGAAATACTTGATAAAAGCATATAGCCTTATCACCAACATTTTTCGTTCAAGTCATAACAACTCATAGTGCTAACATAGAACAAATGGCTAGGTTATACTTCAATTACCTAAGCAACAACTTTTATATAATCGTCTAAAGTCACAACTAAAAAATAACTAACTAATTTCTCCTTAAGCTAGTAGAGCTAAGTCAAAATGCTTCTCTAACTAGATTCTCTTGAGGTCACCACGTCTAAGCTTGATGGTGCTTCCTTAGATCACTAAATCTTTCCAAGGCAACAACTTCTTTCTGACAAAGTAAGAGTCTACAAAATCCTAACTTTGCTCTGATATCAAGTTGACACAACTTGACCCTAGCTACATGGGGCAATCATGGCTAAAATTGTAGACAAGAACTATTACTTACCACTTGTCTTCCTCATGAAGTAAACTTGGAATTAAAATTCAACAAAATATAAAATAAACTCCAATTACAATAAAAAATAAAACTTTTATAAACATATCTATCACAACCTTAATGTAATTACTGAATACATCCTTCCACCATCACGCGGCTTGACCTCGAACTTGCTACCTAGATCATAGCTTCACTACAAGAAAATAATGTTTTCGTGTCACAAATTTTGTGCCGTTTCTAGGAGAATGACACATATGTAAACATGAAAATCGGTCAAACCAAATATATGTCACACCTTATAAAAAATCTACTAACCTTCTTGACGTAAATTGAATATGTGACACGTATAACTAATTAAAAAATAAAAAAGAAATTAGAAAATATAAAAGGAAACCTAACTCCCTCGATCGGGCTTTCCCCTCGCTTTTTCGACCTTTCCCCCTCGCTTTTTCCCCAACCCTAAAAGTCCCAAACCTTTCACTTCCCCCTTGCAATTTTCCCTCTCTATTTCCTTCTTGCAATTTCTGTCGATTTCCCTCTCGATTCTGTTCCCCCGCTCGATTTCCCTCTCGATTCTTGTCTTGTTCTTCTGTAATTCCCCCTACTGCCTTGTTTTGAAGCTGCATATATACGATCGAAGCTACACGAGAAAGCTGCAATCGCGTTCTGTCCACCACGATCTACACGGCTTCCCTCTCCTTCAAGATGTCTCAGTGCTCTTTCTTCGGTAAGATTTCTCTATCTATCTCTCAAACAGTCTTTCTATTTCTTACTCTGTTGTATTGTTTTGTTGGGCGTTGATTGTGATTTGCAAGTTTCTAGATCCCCTTGCTGGTCTAGTTGTCTCGGGCATGATCTTCAAAGCTGGATTGGAGACTGGTTATCAGAGGTATTTTATACTCTCCTTCGTATGTTCACCATTTAGTCTATCAACAAACCAAAGTCCCACCTTAATATTTTTGAGTGCTGAATTATTGTTTTTAGTTATTGAGAGACCATTGGAAAATTTATCTTTTTAAGATTGTATTTTGAATCATCATACTTATGTGTTTTTTTGTAAAATCACTAGTGTTTTGGAACTTGTTGATGCTGCAATCCCTGTGGAAGATTTGGATCCTATAAGGCAAACAATCCTAAATGTTGAAGGAGTCAAGGTATCCACTAGAATTTTGATTTTTTGAGCCCTTGTTATCATATTACTTGATTAACTATAACATAAATGCTGAACTATAATTTGTTGGATTCCACAATCATCATTTTATCAGATGGTTTTTTTTTTTATATTGGTGAAGTTAAGTAGTTGTTTTTACTCTATTATATTCTTGTTTAAATAGTTTTTGCATTCATGGTAGGGATGTCACTGATTGAGGGGAAGGAGGGCTGGTTCATCCCTGTACCTTGACGTACACATTGTGGTATGTTATCCTGGTTATAGTTTTGGCAATGTATGAATAAGTTTAGGTTGGACCATGGAACTGCATCCATGTAAGATTGCTGGAAATTTTAAATGACTTATATGCATGATTTCTACTCTTAACTTGTAGGTTGACTGATGAACACTTAAATATGCATGTTTAATAAGAGTTTAGTTCATCATATTGCATTAATAGTGTCATTAAATTCCTCAACTTAAGCATATTTGTAGCATTTGCATCTTTGGAATTAATTTCTCTTAATTTTGGTTTTGTTACAGGTTCGGTAAAATGGGCATAACTCTCTATTTATAGATCAGAATGGTGCAATTCTTAATGTTTTGGAAAGCTGATTTAATTGTCTACAAGATTGCATTTCACAAGAATCATCATATTCGGGCTCTTAGTGGACCAAAATTGGGCTTGAAGTGAACCCATCTACAGTCTCGGCCCAGTCTGATCAGGCCTCAGTATTTGGACCGTATCTCTCAAAATACGTATCCAAATTGTGTAAATCAATATGTTCTAGAAAGCTGAGAGAAATATCTACAACTTTCATGAAGACATGTGATTAAAATTCACAACATTTCGATGTCAAAATGGATGGTCAAATTCGGTGCCTAATGATCCCAATTGTCAAAGATATTTACAACTAATATTTGACAATTATGCCCTTGTAATTTGACAAGTTTGCCCCTGGATGTATCTATAAATAGAGGTGCCTTGTGACCCATTAGGGCATCTTGGCCTTGGCTGGAACATTTTGGCTTTGGCTAGGATCTTGTATTGTGTTTTGTGTGTTTATGTTATTAATGAATTTCTTTTTCTTGCATTTTATTTTCTTTCTATTATAATGTTCTTCTAATTTCTCTTTTGCTAAGGTGAAAGGGTGAAACCCTTGATATGAGAATAAGGATTCTCTAACCCTTAATATGTGCTTAATAATCTTAATCTTATAATGTTTATTCAATATGATTTATATTTAATTTCTTAATCAATCTTGACACCACTCGTAAAGTGGAGGTCTTGATCCATTGTCGACAATCCTTGGCACATCAAATGCTTGATCCTTTCTAGATGATGTATGGTTCTTTCCTTACCGACAAGAATCTAGTTAGGAACCTTGATTTGTTGTAGACATATGATGATTGGCACATTGGATGCTTGAACCCATTTACAAGAAGTGTTATAAATATTGGTAATGAAACAAATATAATTCATATAACTAAAATGGGTTAATTATCCTTATTCGAAATATCAAGGGCGGATCCCCTAACCTTAGCCTTCATTTTTATTGTGTTAATTCCTCTTGTATTTTAATTATTCTATTGTTTATGAACCTTTTATTTTATTTACTATGGTAGGTTCTACCACCTTATGAAATTGTTCTTTAATTTACTATGGTTGGTAATACCACCTATTTCCATGGATGGTTTTACCTCCTTTTGCCTTTTGTTTTATATTTGAATGGTCGGTAATACCACCTACCATCTTGACATATTTGTTGAGATTATCTTATCATTTCTTTCAATTATTCATATCATATTTGCTTAACTTATAATTTGTAACGCTAAAATCTCCTTCCTCGTGGATCGACCCCGGTCTCACCGGGTTTTATTACTTCGACACTCCTATACTTGGGAGACACTCCTTGTTCGGATGTGTCAAGTTTTTGGCGCCGTTGCCGGGGAAGGTAAAAATTGGCGTGCAAAATTGTAAGTGTTCTCTTTTTTCATCTTAGATCTAAATTTTTTATTTTTGTGTTTTCATCTTTTGCTCTCTTTTCTTCTCCCTTTCTTGCATGAAAATTTGGTCACGAACATCTAGTGGTAGACTTGTTAGAAAAACATCATCTTCCTTGAAAAACATGGCCAACAATCATGAGGAAATATTCACGGATGAAGGGGACAACCGTTCGCAACAAAATGATCAAAACCAACGAAGAACCCTCAGAGACTACATGAATCCGGTAAGGACTAGTGCACCATCTTGTGTAGTTTCTCCTCCAGATTCCATCCATTTCAATTTCAAACCAAGTTTTGTTCGACTTCTACCCACTTTTCATGGCCTTGACATGGAGAACCCATATTCGCACTTGAAACTCTTTGAAGAGGTATGTAGCTCCTACACTGACCCCAAATTGTAGCATAAACACCATTAGATTAAAGCTTTTTCCTTTTTCTTTAAAAGATAAAGCTAGAACATGGCTACAAAATTTGAGGTCAAGTTCTATCAGTTCATGGGATTAGGATGAAACAAAAAAACATTTTTGAAAAAATTTTTTCCTCCCCATGAACAAATTCTCTTAAAAGAAACAAATTTCTGATTTCTCATCAAAGACCAAGGAGAAACCCCTTTACCAATGTTGGGATGGTATAGGAACTACTTAATACCTGTCCTCACCATGGGTTTGAAACTTGGAGAATAGTTGCACACTTCTTTGAAGGGTTAACACCTCAAGATAGGCAACTAGTAGAATTAATGTGTAATGGAGAATTTAAAGAAAAAGACCCTGACGAAGCACTTGACTTTCTAGATTCCTTGGCAGAAAAGGCACAAAATTGGGACACTGCTGGCACCTATGAGGTACCAGGCAAGGCCCCAAACTCGACATCCAATAGAGGCATTTACAACCTTAGGGAAGACCATGACCTTCAAGCCAAATTCGCATCCCTAGCTAGAAAAGTCGAGGCTTTAGAGATGAAAAAGAGTGGTCAATTGAAATCTATTCAAGAAAATGTCTGTAACATCTGTGATGACATTGACCATTCTACTGATGATTGCCCAACTTTGCCTGCCTTTAGGGAATGTCTCCATGAAGAAGCCAATGCCTTGAACACTTTCAAAAGGCCAAATCACAATCCATATTCCCAAACCTACAATCCTGGTTGGAGAAATCATCCAAATTTTAGCTGGAAAAATGACAATCATGCACAATCTTCACAAGTCCCTTTTCAAACACGACAAAATTTTCAAAATTCTCATGATCATGCATATGCTCCTCCTCCTAGGAATGACTTTGAAGAATCATTGCATTCATTCATTAAAAAGCAAGAGACTTTCAATAGTCAAACTACTCAAACACTAGCAAATTTGTCAGAAACTCTTGCAAAATTTGCATCGACATTTAGCATCCAAGAGAAGGGAAAATTTCCTTCTCAAAAATTGCAAAACCCCAAAGATCAATCTAACTCAAATGCAGGAAGTTCAAGTAACCATTACTTTGACCAAGCCAAGTCCGTCATGACCCTTCGCAATGGTAAGATTGTTGAAAAACACATTCCTGACCCTTGTGAGAAAGAAGAAGAATCGATCTCTAAAGGGCAGGAAGAGGCTGCTAAACCAACACCTAGCGAAGAGGAAACCATATCCTCATATGTGCCTCCATTTCCTCAAGCATTAGCCACACAAAAGAAGCAAACTCACAATTCTGAAATCTTTGAAATTTTCGAACAGGTAAAGGTCAACATTCCCTTGCTTGATGTGATCAAACAGGTACCTTCTTATGCAAAATTTTTGAAAGACTTTTGCACTGTGAAAAGAAAACTGAATGTGAAAAAGAAGGCCTTTCTAGTTGAGCAAGTAAGTGCTATTCTTCAAAATAATAATACAGTGAAATACAAGGATCCAGGTTGTCCTACAATTTCATGTGTTATTGAAGACCATAAAATTGAACAAGCTTTACTTGATCTTGGTGCTAGTGTGAATTTGCTTCCATACTCGGTTTTTCAAAAACTCAAATCTGGTGAGTTAAAACCAACTTCTGTGACTCTTTTGCTTGCTGATAGATCAATTAAAGTACCAAGAGGAGTAGTAGAAGATGTATTATTTCAAGTTGATAAATTCATTTACCCAGTGGATTTTATCGTCTTGGACACACAACCAGTGGAAGTAAGCAATTCAATTCCTGTTATTTTATGGCGTCCATTTCTAGCTACTTCTAATGCTTTGATTAATTGCAGGAATGGAGTCATGAAGCTATCATTTGGGAACATGACATTAGAACTTAATGTTTTTAATATGTGCAAACAACCAAATGAAGAAGAAGATGAAGTTGATGAAGCCAATGTAATTGAATCTATTGTGGAAGATCACATCCAAAAGGGGAGTTCTTCTGACCCTTTGGAAACTTCTCTAGTGAATTCATTAGAATCAAGCATGGAACTAGAGTCTGATCTTTCTGATATATGCTCTTTATTGGATTGTGCCCAGGTGATGGAAAAAGGCTCAAAATCAAGATTTGAAGAATTGGGGCAAATGAATGAAAGCCAGGAAGGTGAAGCTCCCAAGCTAGAATTGAAGCCCTTACCTGAAGGACTGAAATATGCATATCTTGGGGAGAATCAGACAAATCCGGTGGTAATTTCTTCATCCCTCACATGCGAGCAACAAGGTAAGTTGATAGAAGTGCTTAAAAGGCATAAAAATGCAATTGGGTGGACTTTCAAAGATATAAAAGGCATTAACCCTTTAATTTGCACACATAGAATACATTTAGAGGAAATGTCAAAACATCTCAACAACCTCAAGGAGATTAAATCCACACATGAAAGAGGTCATTAGGGCTGAAGTTCTCAAACTACTTGATGTGGGAATTATCTATCCTATTTCTGATAGCAAGTGGGTAAGCCCTGCGCAAGTAGTACCTAAAAAAATCTGGCATTATAGTTGTTAAAAATAAAAAAGGGGAATCATTGCCAACTCGTGTCTCATCTAGTTGGAGGATGTGCATTGATTATAGAAAATTAAATGCTGTCACTAGAAAAAACCATTTTCCCTTACCCTTCCTTGACCAAATTCTTGAAAGAGTAGCAGGAAACCCCTAATATTGCTTTCTTGATGGATACTCAGGCTACTATCAAATTTCCATTGCACTTGAAGACCAAGAAAAGACCACATTCACGTGCCCCTTTGGCACTTTTGCATTTAGGAGAATGCCTTTTGGACTTTGTAATGTCCCAGCCACTTTTCAAAGATGCATTTAGCATTTTTCAGTGAACATGGTTGAGCATTGTTTAGAAGTTTTCAATGGAGATTTAACTGTCTTTGGGAAACTCTTTGATTAATTGTCTTGAAAATTTAGAAAAAGTCCTAAAAAAGGTGTGTAGCAAAAGGTCTTATTTTGCCATTGGAAAAATGTCATTATATGGTCACTTCAGGGAATTGTTTTATGGTCATGTGGTGTCTTCTAAGGGAATTGAAGTGGACAAAGCAAAAGTGGAATTAATTCCCATTTGCCTCCACCAAAAACAGTCAAAGAGGTTCGTTCATTCTTAGGGCATGCTGGATTTTATAGGAGGTTCATAAGAAATTTCAGTGCTATATCTAAACCTCTTTGTAACCTCTTAATAAGATACTTCCCTTTGAATGGACTCAGAAGTCAAAATGCCTTTGATACACTAATTGACTTTTAACAACTGCTCCAATTAAATGCAATCTCCTGATTGGTCCTTGCCTTTTGATTGATGTGTGATGCAAGTGACTATGCCGTTGGTGCTGTCTTAGGATAAAGAAAAGAAGGTAAGCCTTATGTAATATACTATACAAGTAGGACTTTAAATGATGCACAAATGAATTACACAACAACTGAGAAAGAACTACTTGTAGTAGCATTTGCATTGGACAAATTTCGATCTTACTTAATTGGCTCTCCAACAATTGTTTACACTGACCATGGCAGCTGGAGATATTTAATGACTAACAGGAATGCAAAACCTAGATTGATACGGTGGATCTTATTGCTCCAAGAATTCACATCACAATAAGGATAAGAAAGGAGCCGAAAATGTCGTGCTGATCTCTTTCACGACTACGATAGAGACATTAATTGAAACTTAACCTATCAATGATTCCGTTTTTCTTTCCTGATGAGTTTTTATTTTCCGTTGCTACTATACCTTGGTTTGCTAACATTGTAAATTTTCTTGCAACAGGAAAAATGCCACCTCATTGGAATGCTAAAGACAAAAGGAAATTTTTAACCGAGGTGAAAAACTTTTATTGGGATGACCCATATCTGTTCAAATATTGTCCAGACCAAATAATAAGAAGATGCATACCCGACAATGAGGTAAGTAGTGTCATTAACTTTTGTCATTCTGAAGCATGTGAAGGACATTTTTCATCTAGAAAAACAGCTGCTAAGATCTTACAATGTGGATTTTATTGGCCCACCTTATTTGAAGATGCACATGCATTTTGCAAAACGTGTGAAAATTGTCAAAAATTGGGATCTATTTCAAAAAGAAACATGATGCCGTTGAATCCCATTCTTATCGTTGAAATCTTTGACTGTTGGGGTATTGATTTTATGGGACGCTTTCCACCGTCATATGGTTTTGTGTACATCCTTGTTGCAGTAGACTATGTTTCAAAATGGGTCGAGGCAATTCCATGTCGAAACAATGATCACAAAACAGTTGTCAAATTCTTGAAGGAGAATATCTTACGTAGATTTGGAATTCCTCGAGCCATTATTAGTGATGGGGGTACACATTTTTGTAACAAACCATTTGAAACTTTAATGAATAAATATGGAATAACCCATAAAATTTTTACACCTTATCACCCACAAACAAGTGGACAAGTTGAATTAGCTAATAGGGAGTAAAACAGATCTTAGAAAAAACGGTTAACCCAAATCGTAAAAATTGGTCTTTAAGACTTAATGATGCACTCTGGGCTTACCGAACTGCTTTCAAAACATCATTGGGAATGTCTCCTTATAGATGAGTTTATGGAAAACCTTGTCACTTGCCAGTGGAAATTGAACATAAAGCTTATTGGGCCATTAAAACATTTAACACAAACTTGAATGATGCTTGCAAGTTACGTAAACTCCAACTGAGTGAACTTAAAGAAATCAGGAATGAGGCTTATGAAAATTCTAAAATATACAAAGAAAAAATGATGGTTTTTCATGACAAATCCATTGTTAGAAAATCTTTTGACCTTCACAAAAAGTTCTTTTGTATGATTCAAGATTGCATTTGTTTCCTGGTAAACTTCGGTCTCGTTGGACTGGGCCTTTCATTGTTAAAAATGTTTCCCCTCATGGAGCAGTTGAAATTGAGAACCCAAAGAATGGTAATGTGTTTAAAGTTAATGGACAACGGTTAAAACC
>SNVD02005320.1:0-22285 GCA_013180625.2 Boswellia sacra
TTCATTTTTGTCAAAATTTTCAAAGAATGGTTTTAACCGTTGTCCATTAACTTTAAACACATTACCATTCTTTGGGTTCTCAATTTCAACTGCTCCATGAGGGAAAACTTTTTTAACAATAAAAGGCCCAGTCCAACGAGACCGAAGTTTACCAGGAAACAAATGCAATCTTGAATCATACAAAAGAACTTTTTGTGAAGGTCAAAAGATTTTCTAACAATGGATTTGTCATGAAAAACCATCATTTTTTCTTTGTATATTTTAGAATTTTCATAAGCCTCATTCCTGATTTCTTCAAGTTCACTCAGTTGGAGTTTACGTAACTTGCAAGCATCATTTAGATTTGTGTTAAATGTTTTAATGGCCCAATAAGCTTTATGTTTTTTTTTTTTTTTTTTTTTTTTTCCCCCCCCCAATTTCCCACTGGCAGTGCAGGGTTTGCCAAACTAATCTATAAGGAGACATTCACAATGATGTTTTGAAAGCAGTTCGGAGTAAGCCCCGAGTGCATCATTAAGTCTTAAGACCAATCTTTACGATTTGGGTTAACCGTTTTTTCTAAGATCTGTTTTATCTCCCTATTAGCTAATTCAACTTGACCACTTGTTTGTGGGTGATAAGGTGTAGAAATTTAATGGGTTATTCCATATTTCTTCATTAAAGTTTCAAATGGTTTGTTACAAAAATGTGTACCCCCATCACTAATAATGGCTTGAGGAATTCCAATCTACTCAAGATATTCTCTTTCAAGAATTTGACAACTGTTTTGTGATCATTGCTTCGACATGGAATTGCCTCGACCCATTTTGAAACATAGTCTACTACAACAAGGATGTACACAAAACCAAATGACGGTAGAAAGGGTCCCATAAAATCAATACCCCAACAATCAAAGATTTCAACAACAAGAATAGGATTCAAAGGCATCATGTTTCTTTTTGAAATGGATCCCAATTTTTTGACAATTTTCACACGTTTTGCAAAATGCATGTGCATCTTTAAATACGGTGGGCCAATAAAATCCACATTGCAAGAATTTAGCAGCTGTTTTTCTAGATGAAAATTGTCCTCCACATGCTTCAGAATGACAAAAGTTAATGACACCTCTTACCTCATTGTCGGGTATGCATCTTCTCATTATTTGGTCTGGACAATATTTGAACAGATATGGGTCATCCCAGAAAAAATTTTTCACCTCGGTTAAAAATTTTCTTTTGTCTTGAGCATTCCAATGAGGTGGCATTTTCCCTATCGCAAGAAAATTGACAATGTTAGCAAACCAAGGTACAGTAGCAACGGAAAATAAAAATTCATCAGGAAAAGAATCATTGATAGGTGAAGCTCTCTGTTCAATTTGAATGTCTCTTCTCTGTCGTTAGTCTTGAAAGATGATCAGCAACGACATTTTCGGCTCCTTTCTTATCCTTTATTGTGATGTTGAATTCTTGGAGCAATAAAATCCACCGTATCAATCTAGGTTTTGCATCCTGTTTAGTCATTAAATATCTCACAGCTGCATGGTCAGTGTAAACAATGGTTGGAGAGCCAATTAAATAAGATCGAAATTTGTCCAATGCAAATACTATTGCAAGTAGTTCTTTTTCAGTTGTTGTGTAATTCATTTGTGCATCATTTAAAGTCCTACTTGCATAGTATATGACATAAGGCTTACCTTCTTTTCTTTGTCCTAAGACAGCACTAACGGCATAGTCACTTGCATCACACATCAGTTCAAAAGGCAAGGACCAATCAGGAAATTGCATAATTGGAGCAGTTGTTAAAAGTCCAATTAATGTATCAAAGGCATTTTGACATTCTTGAGTCCATTCAAAGGAAGTATCTTTTATTAAGAGGTTACAAAGAGGTTTAGATATAGCACTGAAATTTCTTATGAAACTCCTATAAAATCCAGCATGCCCTAAGAATGAACGAACCTCTTTAACTGTTTTTGGTGGAGGCAAATGGGAAATTAATTCCACTTTTGATTTATCCACTTCAATTTCCTTAGAAGACACCACATGACCTAAGACAATTCCCGAAGTGACCATATAATGACATTTTTCCCAATTCAAAATAAGACCTTTTTCCTCACACCTTTTTAGGACTTTTTCTAAGTTTTCAAGACAATTATCAAAAGAGTTTCCAAAGACAGTTAAATCATCCATGAAAAATTCTAAACAATGCTCTACCATGTCACTGAAAATGCTTAACATGCATCTTTGAAAAGTGGCTGGGGCATTACAAAGTCCAAAAGGCATTCTCCTAAATGCAAAAGTGCCAAAGGGGCACGTGAATGTGGTCTTTTCTTAGTCTTCAAGTGCAATGGGGATTTGATAGTAGCCTGAGTATCCATCAAGAAAACAGTAGTAGGGGTTTCCTGCTACTCTTTCAAGAATTTGGTCAAGGAAGGGTAAAGGAAAATGGTCTTTTCTAGTGACAGCATTTAATTTTCTATAATCAATGCACATCTTCCAACTAGATGAGACACGAGTTGGCAATAATTCACCATTTTCATTTTTTAACTACTGTAATGCCAGATTTCTTAGGTACTACTTGTGTAGGGCTTACCCACTTACTATCAGAAATAGGATAGATAATTCCCACATCAAGTAGTTTGAGAACTTCAGCCCTAATGACCTCTTTCATGTGTGGATTTAATCTCCTGTGAGGTTGTTGAGATGTTTTGGCATTTTCCTCTAAATGTATTCTATGTGTGCAAATTAAAGGGTTAATGCCTTTTATATCTTTTAAAGTCCAACCAATTGCATTTTTATGCCTTTTAAGCACTTCTATCAACTTACCTTGTTGCTCGCATGTGATGGATGAAGAAATTACCACCGGATATGTCTGATTCTCCCCAAGATATGCATATTTCAGTCCTTCAGGTAAGGGCTTCAATTCTAGCTTGGGAGCTTCATCTTCCTTGCTTTCATTCATTTGCCCCAATTCTTCAAATCTTGATTTTGAGCCTTTTTTCATCACCTGTGCACAATCCAATAAAGAGCATATATCAGAAAGATCAGACTCTAGTTCCATGCTTGATTCTAATGAATTCACTAGAGAAGTTTTCAAAGGGTCAGAAGAACTCCCTTTCTGGATGTGATCTTCCACAGTTGATTCAATTACATTGGCTTCATCAACTTCATCTTCTTCTTCATTTGGTTGTTTGCACATATTAAAAACATTAAGTTCTAATGTCATGTTCCCAAATGATAGCTTCATGACTCCATTCCTGCAATTAATCAAAGCATTAGAAGTAGCTAGAAAATGGACGCCCTAAAATAACAGGAATTGAATTGCTTACTTCCACTGGTTGTGTGTCCAAGACGATAAAATCCACTGGGTAAATGAATTATCGACTTGAACTAACACATCTTCTACTACTCCTCTTGGTACTTTAATTGATCTATCAGCAAGCAAAAGAGTCACAGAAGTCGGTTTTAACTCTCCTAGATTGAGTTTTTGAAAAATCGAGTATGGAAGCAAATTCACACTAGCACCAAGATCAAGTAAAGCTTGTTCAATTTTATGGTCTCCAATAACACATGAAATTGTAGGACAACCTGGATCCTTATATTTCACGGTATTATTATTTTGAAGAATAGCACTTACTTGCTCGGCTAGAAATGCCTTCTTTTTCACATTTAGTTTTCTTTTCACAGCGCACAAGTCTTTTAAAAATTTTGCATAAGAAGGTACCTATTTGATCACATCAAGCAAGGGAATGTTGACCTTTACCTGTTTGAAAATTTCAAAGATTTCAGAATTGTGAGTTGCCTTCTTTTGTGTGGCTAATGCTTGAGGAAATGGAGGCACAGATGAGGATATGGTTTCCTCTTCGCTAGGTGTTGGTTTGGCAACCTCTTCCTGCCCTTTAGAGATCGATTCTTCTTCTTTCTCACAAGGGTTAGGAATATGTTTTTCAATAACCTTACCATTGCGAAGGGTCATGACTGACTTAGCTTGGTCAAAATAATGGTTATTTGAACTCCCTGCATTTGAGTTAGATTGATCTTTGGGGTTTTGCCATGTTTGAGAAGGAAATTTTCCCTTCTCTTGGATGCTAAATGTAGATGCAAATTTTGCAAGAGTTTCTGACAAAGTTGCTAGTGTTTGAGCAGTTTGACTATTGAAAGTCTCTTGCTTTGTAATGAATGAATGCAATGTTTCTTCAAAGTCATTCCTAGGAGGAGGAGCATATGCATGATCATGAGAATTTTGAAAATTTTGTCGTGTTTGAAAAGGGACTTGTGAAGATTGTGCATGATTGTCATTTTTCCAACTAAAATTTGGATGATTTCTCCAACCAGGATTGTAGGTTTGTGAATATGGATTGTGATTTGGCCTTTTGAAAGTGTTCAAAGCATTGGCTTCTTCATGGAGACATTCCCTAAAGGCAGGCAAAGTTGGGCAATCATCAGTAGAATGGTCATTGTCATCACAAATGTTACAGACATTTTCTTGAATAGATTTCAATTGACAACTCTTTTTCATCTCTAAAGCCTCGACTTTTCTAGCTAGGGATGCAAATTTGGCTTGAAGGTCATGGTCTTCCCTAAGGTTGTAAATGCCTCTATTGGATGTCGAGGTTGGGGCCTTGCTTGGTACCTCATAGGTGCGAGTAGTGTCCCAATTTTGTGCCTTTTATGCCAAGGAGTCTATGTAGTCAAGTGATTCCTCAGGGTCTTTTTCTTTAAATTCTCCATTACACATTAATTCCACTAGTTGCCTATCTTGTGGTGTTAACCCTTCATAGAAATGTGCAACTATTCTCCAAGTTTCAAACCCATGGTGAGGACAGGTATTAAGTAGTTCCGTATACCTATCCCAACATTGGTAAAGGGTTTCTCCTTGTTTTTGAGAGAAATCAGAAATTTGTCTTTTAAGAGAATTTGTTCTACGGGTAGGAAAAAATTTTTTCAAAAATTTTTGTTTCATCTCATCCCATGAACTGATGGAATTCGACTTCAAATTTTGTAGCCATGTTCTAGCTTTATCTTTTAAAGAAAAAGGAAAAAGCTTTAATCTAATGGTGTTTATGCTACAATTTGGGTCAGTGTAGGAGCTACATACCTCTTCAAAGAGTTTCAAGTGCGAATATGGGTTCTCCATGTCAAGGCCATGAAAAGTGGGTAGAAGTCGAAAAAAACTTGGTTTGAAATTGAAATGGATTGAATCTGGAGGAGAAACTACACAAGATGGTGCACTAGTCCTTACCGGATTCATGTAGTCTCTGATGGTTCTTCGTTGGTTTTGATCATTTTGTTGCGAACGGTTGTCCCCTTCATCCGTGAATATTTCCTCATGATTGTCGGCCATGTTTTTTAAGGAAGATGATGTTTTTCTAACAAGTCTACCACTAGATGTTCGTGACCAAATTTTCATGCAAGAAAGAGAGAAGAAGGGAGAGGAAAAGATGAACACACAAAAAAATAAAAAATTTAGATCTAAGATGAGAAAAGAGAACACTTACAATTTTGCACGCCAATTTTTACCTTCCCCGGCAACGGCGCCAAAAACTTGACACATCCGAAAAAAGGATTGTCTCCCAAGTATAGGAGTGTCGAAGTAATAAAACCCGGTGAGACCGGGGTCGATCCACGAGGAAGGGAATTTAAGCATTACAAATTATAAGCTAAACAAATGTGATACGGATGATTCAAAGAGGTGACATGATAATATCAACAAGTATGTAAGATGGTAGGTGGTATTACCGACCATTCAAATATAAAACAAAAAGCAAGAGGAGGTAAAACATCCATGGAAATAGGTGGTATAACCAACCATAGTAAATTAAAGAACAATTTCATAAGGTGGTAGAACCTACCATAGTAAATAAAATAAAAGTTCATAAACAATAGAATAATTAAAATACAAGAGGAATTAACACAATAACAATGAAGGCTAATGTTAGGGGATCCTCCCTTGATATTTCAAATAAGGATAATTAACCCATTTTAGTTATATGAATTATATTTGTTTCATTACCAATATTTATACCACTTCTCGTAAATGGGTTCAAGCATCCAATGTGCCAATCACCATATGTCTACAACAAATCAAGGTTCCTAACTAGATTCGTGTCGGTAAGGAAGAACCATACATCATCTAGAACGGATCCAAGCATTTGATGTGCCAAGGATTGTCGACAATGGATCAAGACCTCCACTTTACGAGTGGTGTCAAGATTGATTAAGAAATTAAATATAAATCATATTGAATAAACATTATAAGATTAAGATTATTAAGACATATTAAGGGTTAGAGAATCCTTATTCTCATATCAAGGGTTTCACCCTTTCACCTTAGCAAAAGAGAAATTAGAAGAACATTATAATACAAAGAAAATAAAATGCAAGAAAAAGAAATTCATTAATAACATAAACACACAAAACACAATACAAGATCCTAGCCAAAGCCAAAATGTTACAGCCAAGGCCAAGATACCCCAATGGTTCACAAGGCACCTCTATTTATAGATACATTCAGGGGCAAACTTGTCAAATTATAAGGGCATAATTGTCAAATATTAGTTGTAAATATCTTTGATAATTAGGATCATTAGGCACCGACTTTGACCATCAATTTTTACATCGAAATATTGAGAATTTTAATCACATATCTTCATGAAAGTTGTATATATTTCTCTCAGCTTTCTAGAACATATTGATTTGCACAATTTGGATACGTATTTTGAGAGATACGGTCCAAATATTGAGGCCTACTCAGACTGGGCTGAGACTGTAGATGGGTTCACTTCAGGCCCAATTTTGGTCCACTAAGAGCCCGAATTTGATGATACTTTGAAAGGCAATCTTGTAGACAATTGAATCAGCTTTCAAAAACATTAAGAATTGCACCATTCTGATCTATAAATAGAGAGTTATGCCCATTTTATCGAACCTGTAACAAAACCAAAATTAAGAGAAATTAATTCCAAAGATGCAAATGCTAAAAATATGCTTAAGTTGAGGAATTTAATGGCACTATTAATGCAATATGATGAACTAAAATCTTATTAAACATGCATATTTAAGTGTTCATCATTTTGTCAAACCCCTCCCAAAGCATATCTCATTTTTTTCAAATCTTGGGGCGATAAATCTGCATCGAGCAACCCCCACCGAAATTATGTCTCCATGTGTCAAATTTGAGAGTTTTACGTGTGTATATATCCATTCTCCATATTTTCAAAATGTCATTATTATAACCTGTCTTGCACTTGAAAAGCATATTACCTAATGTGCATCATTGTCTTACACAAGGTTAGAGCACTTGTAGAAATGGAGAAAACACCAATTTGACGATTCCAAAATATATGCGTATTTTGTGGATCACAATTTGGTAAAGATGGAGAATTTACAACAGCAGCTCTTGATCTTGGTAGGACATTAGCTGCGAGGGTCTTCATTTGATTTATGGAGGGGGTAGTCTTGGGTTAATGGGGTGTGTGTCGACAGCTGCATCCTTGGGAGGAAGTAAAGTTCTCGGCATTATTCCTAAACAATTAGCTGTGCGAGATATCATAGACAACACAATGGGGGAAGAGTTACAGGTCTCTAGCATGCATGAGCGTATTGCACATATGGTCATTAAATCTGATGCATTTATAGCTTTGCCCGGTGGTTATGGTACATTAGAGGAGATATTTCAAATCACCTCTTGCGCACAGCTAAACATCCATCGGAAACCCATTGGTTTGTTAAATGTCAATAATTTTTTGATGGTTTGTTGTCTTTTCTTGATCAAGCAGTAGAAAAAAACTTCATCTCACAGTCAGCGAGGCAAATCCTGGTTACAGCTTCAACTGCAGGGGAGTTAATTGACAAATTACAAGCATTCGTCTATTCGCCTGATCCAATAATAGCTCGGGTAGATTGGTTTGCGGAAGGCAATAAAAGGCGTAAACTGGATTTAACGCTAAGTCTGTAATCTTTATCTACTGGTTTGCTTCACTTTTGTTTGCTCTCTTTTTATTGTGTTTATTTGAGATTTTTCATGTTATTTCTTTTGAGCTTTTTCAGGTTATTTCTTTCGTCCCAGGTAATATTTCTAATCTCGGTTTTTAGAGTGGTGGCTTAAAAAGTTCAAGTTCTCTTGAAACGCATTCTGGATCTCTTCAATCCATAATGGCTGAATAAGGAGGCTAACTTCTAAACTTTTTAGACCCATTCTAACTAACTTGTTTTTGTTTACTGACTTGTTGAACTTTGTTATTTTATGAGTGAGTTTAGTTTTGCGTAATTTAGAGTTGTTATGTGTTTTTATCTTTATCAGTTTCGATTTAAAAAAAATTATGGAAAAACCTAAGAATGGCAGAATATGGGGTTTCCTTAACCCTTGAAACGCATTCTTCCTTAGTAACTTTGTAGTTTGCTTATTTTATGTTGTTTAAAGTGTTTTGTTTCTTGTTTTGTTCTTCATAATAAAGGTATATAGGCTGGAAACCTTAAGTCTGCGGGCTACTGGTCCTAAGGATTGTTGAAATATACAATCTTGACTCAGGTGTAACACGCCACGTACCTCTTTTTCGGCATTTTGTGGGTCGATGATAATATAATGATTGAATTAAGAATAACTCTTGGAAAATGATAAATGATGCATGGATCTGTGTGCTTGAAATGTTTATTGGTTTTCGCTTTGCTTTTGATTCCTTGCGCAACATTTAGCACTGAGCTATTATCACTGAGTTATTTGTTCACTTAGAGAAAGTTTATGTAATTTAAATGTTTCCTCAGATTTCAATGAATTCTAGAACTTGTTTGATGGTCACTCGAGGCGAAATCCTAGACTGTGCAACATTGGGGAAATGATTTAGGCCATCTTTGGACCGTTTGAGCCTTAATAGCCAAACTTGACTGAAATTGATCCCTAGTTACCCCTTTGAGCCTTTGTAAGCCTTTTTCTTTGTTAACTCACTAAAAGATTTTCTAACCTCAAATGAATTTATTCCAAACAGTTTATCCCTTACCTATGAGCATGTAGATCATTCACAATTAAATTCTGAGCTATGTTCTGGTTTTGGGAAGTTAGAGGAGGTCGGGATATATCATGAGCAATACAAGTGAGTTCCATTGTGTTTGGAAAAAAAAAAAGAAAAGCAGAAAAAAAAGCCAATCTGTACCTATCGTCCACGTACTTACACATTGAGGACAATGTGTTGTTTAAGTGTGGGGGAGGGAAGTGTAATAAAAAAAAAGAAAAAAAAAGAAAAAAAGAAGAAAAAAAAGAACAAAAGAAGAAGAATAAGAGATCTATACCCTTAAGTGTTCTTAAAAAGAATGAAACAACAAAATGTGAGGGTATAGTTTTCTTTTGTTTTCTGCGAAAAAAAAAAAGATTGAGTGTTCTAAATAAGTTTGGGGGAGTAACCTGGGGAATTGAAATAAAGTTGTGTTATAGGATTGAGCTCTACATAGTCTTGAATGATTTATGTGTTTGTGGGTGATTTGAGCCAAATTATTATCCTTTATCATACCTTCACCAAAGCCAAACGTTACAAGCTTAATAAAGTCCTACTTGATCCTTAGTGTTGTGCATGTCTACATTAGTGGAGAGTGACTTGAAAAGCAAGACTATGGAGTTAATTTATACACACATCTTCAATATTAAATATGATTCATTTTTATGCATAAACTCATCCGGGTTACAAGTGATTAGGTGGGAATGGCTCTACACACACACACTTGAGGAATTGAAGTGAAGCGAAACTAATATTTGAGATAAAATTGTTGATCAAGTGCATTATTTTGAAGTTTTCCTTGGGTAATAATTAAGTACAATCTTTGAGGCCTATTTGCAAGTTGAAGCATTTGTGTGTTTTAATTTTTCTTTGATTCTGTTTCGGTTTAGTTTTGTTTCGTATCATTTTAGTTGCTCGAGGACTAGCAAAGTCTAAGTGTTGGGGAATTTGATAGGTGTCTATTTATGTATTACTTTCATATCAATTTGTCCATGTTTCTTTGCTATATTCCTTGGTATTTTTATGTTTTTGATGTTTGTAGGAGTTTTGGAGCAACTTGTACAAAAATGAAGTAAAACCCTTCATTTTCACCTCTGTTAATCAACCAATTTCTCGGAGTTGATTGTATCGATATACAATTAACCGGATAACATGCTATATACCATTGAAAAGCTCTCGAAGTCAATTTTCTGGAGAAATTTACGGTTCACGAATTTATGTAGTGTGCCAAAAGTTATGATAAAAAGGTATGAGAAGTGTATATTTGTAATTCCACATATCACTGTAGCATGTTATTAAATACGGGGGCACTGTAGCAAGTTACTATAGCAGAGTATATAAAGATATTTTAGGGTTTTATTTTCAGAACTTGAAGAGGGGGAAACGACTTGGAGGCTGCAGCTCTGGAATTCTCTCATCTTTTGGAGTTCTTGAAGGAGAAAGAAAGCTTGGAAAGAGGAAGAACTATAATTCAAAGAGATTTACATCAGAATTGCTAAGTTTTTCTCTTCCCTTTCATTTTCTGGAAAATTTGTATGTTGTATTGTATTTATCACGTTTTTGAACATGTGTAACTGAATCTGAATTGGTTGAGGGTGATTTCAAAGCCCTTGATATGGTTTGTGTGAGTTGATTGTGTAAGAAGTTGTTATCCAATTCTCTAATTGAAGTTGCTTGTATTCTCCCATATTTAATGCTTATGATTGCTTGCTGATGGTATTTGAGTGGCCAACTGAATATAATCTGGTTGTGATTTATTGCTAGACTAGAAATCTTGATCCGTAATTGTCTTGAATTTCTAATCATTAGTAGCAAAATTGTGATCAGAGATTGCAATTGGAGAATATAACCTAAGTTAAATAATCCGAGCTTGTGTGTTTATTGCTTAGATCAACCTATCTTTCTTATCATAATGCTTCCATTGAATTAAACTCAGAGAGCTTGTTCTAGGTTGTTTAATGGATAGAGATTAAATAAAGAGCTTGTTTTATTTAACAACAAAGTAAGGAAAGATTGGGATAACAGAGCTTGTTGTTATCTACGGTTGATAACTTCAATGCTGTAATTGGATGACAATTCTATGTTAATTCACAAATTCATATCTTGTGGCAGAGAAGAACCCTTAACCAAGTGTCTCTCATTGATTTTTCACTCCATTTTACTTTGTGTTGTGTTATTGTGCATTTACATTAATATTTCATTTAATTAATCCATCAACAAAACCCCCCCATTTATTTTGTTGTTGCTTTTGAATAACAAATTCAATTAGAATCAATCCTCGTGGGAACGATATCTACTTATCACTTTGTTACTTGTCCGACTAGTATACTTGCTAGTTTCGAACGCATCACATAGTTTGGTTTAGAACTCATAAAACGCGCTAAAACGCGTTAAATCGTATAATAGTGCACGAGCCACTCAACATCGCAAACGACATGTGTGCCAATCTAGTTAGTATAGAGGCACTGCCATTATCATAAAAATAATGCACGTAGAAGGTGTTTCCCTGGCATAGATTGGTTTGAAACTTACAAAATGCATAAAAACACGTTAAATTGCGTAACAGTCCAGGGATTGTTTAGTGCCACAAATAACACGTGCACCATTGCGGTAAACAATGAGACTAGTCGATAACATATAAATGCATGTAGAAGGTGTTTTTATTATATAGTTTGGTTTAAAACTCGTAAAATATGCTAAAATGTGGTAAAAGGCGTTAAATCGCGTAATGGCTAATAGGTGTCTGTTTAGATATTATTTTCATATCAATTCGTCTATGTTTCTTTACTATATTCCTTGGTATTTTTATGTTTTTGTGTGGTTTTGATGTTTGTAAAATTTTTGGAGGAACTCGCACTAAATTGGAGTAAAACCCTTCATTTGCACCTCTGCTAGTCAACCAACTTCTCGGATTTAATTGTATTGATATACAATGAACCAGATGATGTGCTATATACCATTGCAAAGCTCTAGAAGTCTATTTTCTAGAGAAATTTACGGTTTGTGAATCCATTTAGTGTGCCAAAAGTTATGATCAAAATGGTGTGAGAAGTGCAGAATTGTAATCCACAAATCACTGTAGCATATTATTTATTCGGGGCACTGTAGCAGGTTACTGTAGTAGAGTATATAAACATATTTTAGGGTTTTATTTTGAGATAACAAGGAGGGAGAACGAATTGGAGGCTGTCTCTCTTGATTTCTCTCATCTCTTGGAGTTCTTGAAGGAGAAAGAAGGCTTGGAAAGAGGAAAAACTACAATCCTAAGGAGATTTTTCAAAGGATTTGCTAACTTTTTTCTTTCCTTTTGATTTTTTAGAATTTCTCTATGTTGTATTATATTAATGTTGTGTTTAAACATGTGTAACCAAATCTGATTTGGTTGATGGTGATTTCAAAGCCCTAGATATGGTTTTTGTGAGTTGATTGTTCAAGAAATTGTTATCTGATTTTCTATTGAAGTTACTTGTATTTTTCCATATTGGATGCTTATGATTGTTTGCTGATTTTATTTGGGTGACGAACTAAATAGAATCTGGTTGTTGTCTATTGTTAGAGTAGAAATCTTGATTTGTAATTGTGTTGAATTTCTAATCGTTAGTAGGAAAATTGTGATCAGAGACTGCAATTGGAGAATATAACCTAAGTTAAATAATCCGAACCTGTGTGGTTATTGTTTAGATTAACCTATCTTTCTCTTCATAATGCTTTCATTGAATTAAATTTAGAGAGCTTTTTCTAGGTTGTTTTAATGGATAGAGATTAAATAAAGAGCTTGTTTTATTTAACAACAAACTAAGAAAATATTGGGTTAATAGAGCTTGTTGTTATTTACGGTTGATAATTTCAATGTCGTAATTGGATGATAATTCTATGGTTAATTCACAAATTCATATCATGTGGCAGAGAATGATCCCTTAACCAAGTTTCTGTCATTGATTATTTCTCACTCCATTTAACTTTGTGTTGTATTATTCTTCATTTGCATTAATATTTCATTTAGTTAATCAATCAACAAACACCACCCCCCCCAACCCATTTAGTTTATTGTTGCTGTCTAATAACAAATTTAATTAGAACCAATCCTCGTGGGAACGATATCTTACTTATCACTTTATTACTTGTGCGACTAGTATACTTGCTAGTTTGAATGCATCAAGTTTTTGGCACCATTGCCGGGGATTGATTTTCTAATCGATTTGTTATTTTGGTTTTACTATTGATTCTTGATTTTTATTTATATTTTTTTCTGATTGTTTGTGTTTAGGCTTTTATGTCTGAGGGAGAAGTGGACCAACGACTTAAGCGAATTAAGGAGTTTCTTGAACCCTCGAATTTAAGACTAAATCGGTCAATTTCAACTCCACGTCTGAAATTTAACCTTGCACGACATACTTCCCTTCCATCTTCTTGCAGTTCAATCAAATCTGAATTGGAAGTAATGGCGGTGCAAAACAATCAGACTCTTAAGGAGTTAGCGGCTCCAATTATTGATCAACAACTGCTATGCATAAATCCCAACCTTGAGGTAGAATTTGAGCTTAAATCTAGACTAATTCATCTCTTGCCTACATTTCGTGTTTTTGCAGGAGAGGATCCTAACAAACACCTCAAAGAATTTCATGTTGTATGCTCAAGTTTGAAGCCAACTGGTGTTTCTGAGGAGCAAATAAAATTGAGAACTTTTCCATTCTCATTAGTAGATTCGGCGAATGAGTGGCTATACTCTCTACCACCGGGTATCATTGATAGGTGTCTATTTATGTATCATTTTTATATCAATTCATCTATGTTTCTTTGCTATAATCCTTGGTATTTTTATGTTTTTGTGTGGTTTTGATGTTTGTAGGAGTTTTGGAGGAACTTGCACCAAAGTGAAGTAAAACCCTTCATTTTCACCTCTGCTAGTCAACCATCTTCTCGGATTTAATTGTATTGATATACAATGAAACCGATACATATTATATACCGTTGGAAAGCTCTCGAAGTCTATTTTCTAGAGAAATTTACGGTTCATAAATCCATTCATTGTACCAAAAGTTATAATCAAAACAGTGTGAGAAGTGCAGAAATATAATTCCACAAATCACTGTAGCAGGTATAATACGGGACACTGTAGTAGGTTTCTGTAGCAGAGTATATAAACACATTTTAGGGTTTTATTTGAATAACTTGAAGAGGGGGAAACGACTGGGAGGCTGCATCTCTGGATTTCTCTCATCTCCTGGAGTTCTTGAAGGAGAAAGAAGGCTTGGAAGAGGAAAAACTACAATCCTAAGAGATTTTCATCAAATTTGCTAAGTTTATCCCTTCCCTTTCATTTTCTGGAATGTCTCCATGTTGTATTGTATTTACCACGTTTTTAAACATGTGTAACTGAATCTGAATTGGTTGAGGGTGATTTCAAAGCCCTTGATATGGTTTTTGTGAGTTGATTGTGCAAGAAGTTGTTATCCAATTCTCTAATTGAATTGCTTGTATTCTCCCATCTCTAATGCTTATGATTGCTTGCTGATTGTATTTGGTGGTGGCCAACTGAATATAATCTGGTTGTTGTCTATTGCTAGATTAGAAATCTTGATCCGTAATTGTCTTGAATTTCCAATCATTAGTAGCAAAATTGTGATCAGAGATTGCAATTGGAAAATAACAACCTAGGTTAATAATCCGAACTTGTGTGATTATTGCTTAGATCAACCTGTCTTTCTTTTCATAATGCTTCCATTGAAATTAAACTCAGAGAGCTTGTTCTAGGTTGTTTAATGGATAGAGATTAAATAAAGAGCTTGTTTTATTTAACAACAAAGTAAGGAAAGATTGGGATAACAGAGCTTGTTGTTATCTACGGTTGATAACTTCAATGCTGTAATTGGATGACAATTCTATGATTAATTCGCAAATCCATATCTTAAGGCAGAGAATGATCCAATTAACCAGATTTTCTGTCATTGATTAATTCCCTTCAATTAAGTTTGCATTGTGTTATTTTTTACTTGCATTAGTATTTCATCTAGTTAATCAATCAACAAAACCCCCCGTTTATTGTGTGTTTGCTTTCGAATAACAAATTTGATTAGAATCAATCCTCGTGGGAACGATATCCTACTCATCATTTTATTACTTGTGCGACTAGTATACTTGCTAGTTTCGAATGCATCAAGTTTTTGGCACCGTTGCCGGGGATTGATTTTCTAATCGATTTGTTATTTTGTTTTCATTGTTGATTCATATTTTCTTTGTTTTTCTTTTCTGATTGTTGAGTTTTAAGGCGACACAGTTCAAAGTAACCTTCACAATTTCAACACATCGATTTAAGCCACAACACCATGGAGAGTAAATGAGGTAAAGCACTCCGAACATTGAACCAACTTTCTGAGCTAACCTTTCTTGTGGAAAACATGGCTGTAGGACATGGACAGAAGTCTTATGCATGTGGGGTATATTACTACCATGGAGCATCACAATCGACATGATCCAACTATTACCAAGAAGGAAAAAAAGATTAGTGAACACCAAATCCCTGGGTGGATTTTCCAGGACCAAACAAGGCAATTGGTATGAATCCCTTCTCTAAAATTTACAATGCACGATGGGAAGATCACCATAATTTAAGTATAATGGATCATCAACTAATCGCCCCAAATGCCATACCAAATGGGCCACAAGGTTTCAATCAGCTTCACAAAACTCAGGTATGTCTCTCCAAGATATTGTTAATACACTTGCCACTAACACAATGCAATTCCAGCAGGAAACCGGGGCAAGTATCCAAAACCTGGCAAATCGAATGGGACAATCGGCTACTAGCATGAGCAAATTCGAGGGCCAAGACATAAAAAAATTATCTTCTCAAATAGTGATCAATCCAAGCGAGACTGCTAGTGCGATAACTTCGCGAAGTGGAGAGCAATTAGATGTCTTGCCAAGAAAATCACAAACTGATGAAGGAGATGACACCACATCCACCATGAACAAAACATTGACTTCTCAGGTAAATCCTATAACTCTCATTCCTTCTTATATTACTCCTCCACCTTTTCCTAGCAGATTTGCAAAATCAAAGAAGGAGGAACAAGAGCAGGAAATCTTGGAGACTTTTTGCAAAATCAAGGTAAATATACAACTTCTGGATGCAATCAAGCAAGTACCTCATTATACAAAATGTCTCAAGGAGTTATGCACCAACAAGAGAAATTTAAAAGGGAATGAGAAAGTAAGTGTGGGGGAAAATGTTTCAGCTGTATTGCAAAGAAAAATTCCTCCGAAATGCAAAGATCCAGGTACGTTCACCATTCCACCACCATGGCAAAACCAATTTGAAAGAGCTTTTTTTTTAACTGGTTTGTTTGTATTAGTTTAGGAGCCATCTATTAATGTCATGCCATTTAGTTATGCTTCTTTTAATCTTGGACCTTTTGCGAAAACTGGTATTACCATTCAGTTTGCTGATCATTTTAATGCATATCGCAAAAGAGTTGTGGAAGATGTGCTTGTGCAGGTGAATCAATTGGTTTTTCCAGCAGACTTCTATGTCCTTAAAATAGAGGATGGGACATCTCCTAATCCAACACCGATTCTTTTAGGGAGGCCATTCTCGAAAACTGCTAGAATCAAGATTGATGTTTATTATGGCACTTTGACCATAGAGTTTGATGGCAAGGTGATATGTTTTAATATTTTTGAGGAAATGAGCTACTCTAATGACTTACATTCTATTTTTGCAGTTGACGTTATTGATTATTTGCCACAACACTGTTTTGAGTTAACTCGCAAGAATGGAGTGGATGTTGCTATTAGTGAACACATAAGGATAGAAAGTTTCAAAGAACCAAGAAAGCTGATACAAGTGTCTAAAGAAGTGGAGGAAGCTGTGACAAGCTTGGATGAGACTATAGCTATCACCACAAATAGGTATGATTTTTCGTACATTGAATTGCCTTTATCTAATGAGAAACTTCTTCCTTCTGTGATAAAAGCCAATACCTTGGAGCTTAAGCCACTTCCAGATTATTTGAAGCATGTGTTCTTGGGTGACAAAGATCCTTTGCCAATTACAATAGAAATGGGCCTTGCACAACTAAAAGAAGAGAAACGCGTCCGAGTACTTAGAGATCACAAATAGCTATTGGGTGGATGATTGCTGACATCCAAGGCCCAGCCATATGCATGGACCGTATCTTGTTAGAAGAAGGATCCAAGCCCATTAGTGAAGCCAAGCAGAGATTGGATCCTCCTATGATGGAACCAACGTCGGGCTGAGGACGTTAAAACAAGCGCTTATTGGGAGGCAACCCAATGTTTTTGAAAAATAAATAAAAGAAAAGAAAAGAAAGTTAAAATAAGGTAATAATAATCGATTTTTGTGTCTCGAGGAGATTCCTTTCGTAGGCCATCAAATTGATCAGGTTTTATCTCTCTTTGCTATCTGTCTTATTTGTTTTTATATTTTTTTGTTTTTAACTTTTATTTGCTATTGTGTTGTTATCTCTTTTATGTGTCTTTAGTTTCGTTTCTGCTCTTTTCTTTTCCTTCCTTTTGTTTAATTTGATTTTTCCGTACTTCGAATTCATTTGTGCAACAGCTTGAGGAAACTTCCAAACGGGAGCTGAAGTCATTGCTTGAAGGTTTGAAACGTGCATATCTTGGAGAAGAACAGACTCAATCGCATTATCGGTAATAGCTCTCCTTTTCTTCTCTCCAATGGATGCCGATATCTTTCTGTCGAACCTTCGTAAATATTTCTCTTCACTTCCTCAAAATGCTATGTTTAAAATTTATAAAGTACGGATGACTAGACTTTGGGTATTGATGCTCTTAAATCTGCCTGCGGATATCCGATGGCTTATCGAAGCCAAAGTAAGATTGTCCGGTGAGCCTGATGTTAATCTAGCAAAATACATGCCTGGTCTAGGAAAGAGCTACTACGCCAAGAGGCGAAGAGCGAAGAGATTACAAGTACGTTATAAATGTGCTAGATGGAATTGTAACCAGACTTGTCGTTCATTAGGTTTTGTGTCCAGGAATAGAGAAGATAAACTTTCGTTTATTAAGAATTGTTTGAGTAATGAGTCGCTGGATAATGTTTTATTAACTCTTGAGTCACATTCTTGTGGACTTGTTCAGCGTGAATTGCTTAATCTATGGACACAATTTCGTGATGAATTGCAGTGTTATAGTCTAGGGAATCTGACTAAAAACGACCCTGTTTGCCAGTTTATAAGAAAACTGGATGGGAAGCAAATCCCCGACTCATAGAAGGCGTTTCATCCGTTACTGGACGAAAAACCAGAGGAAGATGTGAGCCACAATCACAACTACTTGTATATTTGAATGTGTGTTGTTGTTGTAGAATTTTTTTTTCTTGTTTCGTTTGATCTGATTATCAATGTTGTTTTTGTGTTGTTGTTGTTTGTTGATTTTGTTTGTTTTAATTTCAAGTTTTCTTTTTGACAAACCATATGACTACCCTATGGCATAAGTACACGTGGGAGACAAGTGTGGAGGTTTTGTCAACCTCCACCGAAAGTATATCTCTACTTTTCATGCTTCACGTGGGAGACAAGTGTGGCGGTTTTGTCAAACCCCACCGAAAGTGTATTTCCATTTTTCATGCTTCACGTGGGAGACAAGTGTGTAGGTTTTGTCAAACCCCGTCGAAAGCATATATCATTTTTTCAAATCTTGGGGCAATAAATCTGCATCGAGCAACCCCCATCGAAATTATGTCCCCATGTGTCAAATTTGAGAGTTTTACGTGTGTATATATCCATTTTGCATATTCTCAAATGTCATTTTATAACATGTCTTGCACTTGAATCGCATAATACCTAACGTACATCATTGTCTTGCACAAGTTTAGAGCACTTTTAGAAATGGAGAAAACACCAATTCGGCGATTTCAAAATATATGCGTATTTTGTGGATCGCAATTTGGTAAAGATGGAGAATTTACAACAGCAGCTCTTGATCTTGGTAGGACATTAGCTGCGAGGGGTATTCATTTGATTTATGGAGGGGGTAGTCTTGGGTTAATGGGGTGTGTGTCTACAGCTGCATCCTTGGGAGGAAGTAAAGTTCTCGGCATTATCCCTAAACCATTAATTGTGCGAGATATCATAGGCAACACAATGGGGAAGAGTTACAGGTCTCTAGCATGCATGAGCGTATTGCACATATGGTCATTAAATCTGATGCATTTATAGCTTTGCCCGGTGGTTTTGGTACATTAGAGGAAATATTTCAAATCACCTCTTGGGCACAGCTAAACATCCATCGAAAACCCATTGGTTTGTTAAATGTCATTAATTTTTTTGATGGTTTGTTGTCTTTCCTTGATCAAGCAGTAGAAAAAAACTTCATCTCACATTCAGCAAGGCAAATCCTGGTTACAGCTTCAACTGTAGTGGAGTTAATTGACAAATTGCAAGCATTTGTCTATTCGCCTGATCCAATAATAGCTCAGATAGATTGGTTTGCAGATGGCAATAAAAGGCGTAAACTGGATTTAACGCTAAGTTTGTAATCTTTATCTATTGGTTTGCTTCACTTTTGTTTGCTTTCTTTTTATTGTGTTTATTTTAGTTTTTTCATGTTATTTCTTTTGAGCTTTTTCAGGTTATTTCTTTCGTTCCAGGTAATATTTTCTAATCTTGCCTTTTAGAGTGGTGTCTTAAAAAGTTTAAGTCCTCTTGAAACGCATTTTGGATCTCTTTCATCCATAATGGCTGAATAAGAAGGCTAACTTCTAAACTTTTTAGACCCATTCTAACTAACTTGTTTTTGTTTCCTGATTGTTGGACTTTGTTATTTTATGAGTAGGTTTAATTTTATGTAATTTAGAGTTGTTATGTGTTTTTTTTGTCTTTACCAGTTCTGATTAAAAAAAAAAATTGTGGAAAAATCTGAGAATGGTAGAATATGGGGTTTCTTTAACCCTTGAAACACATTCTCTCGAAATAAATCTGTAGTTTGTTTATTTCATGTTGTTTGAAGTGTCTTGTTTCTTGTTTTGTTCTTTCATAATAACGGTATGTAGGCTGGAAACCTTAGTCTGCGGGCTACTGGTCCTAAGGATTGTTGAAATATACAATCTTGACTCAGGTGTAACAACGCCACGTACCTCTTTCTTGCATTTTGTGGGTCGATGATAAGATAATGATTGAATTAAGAATAACTCTTGGAAAATGATAAATGATGCATGGATCTGTGTGCTTGAAATGTTATTGGTTTTCGCTTTGCTTTTGATTCCTTGCGCAACATTGAGCACTGAGCTATTATCACTGAGTTATTTGTTCACTTAGAGAAAGTTTATGTAATTTAAATGTTTCTTCAGATTTCGATGAATTCTAGAACTTGTTTGATGGTCACTCGAGGCGAAATCCTAGACTGTGCAATATTAGGGAAATGATTTAGGCCATCTTTGGACCGTTTGAGCCTTAATAGCCACCCTTGACTGAAATTGATCCCTAGGTAACCCTTTGAGCCTTTGTAAGCCTTTTTTCTTGTTAACTCACTAAAAGATTTCCTAACCTCAAATACATTTTTTTTTCGAAACAGTTTATCCCTTACCCATGAGCATGTAGATCGTTCACGATTACATTTTGAGCTCTATTCTGGTTTTGAGAAGTCAGAGGAGGTTGGGTTGTGTCATAAGCAATGCAAGTGAGTTCTATTATGTTTGTAAAAAAAAAAAAAGAAAAAAAAGAAAAAAAACAATCTGTACTTCTTGTCCACATACTTACACATTGAGGACAATGTGTTGTTTAAGTGCGAGGGAGGGGAAGTGTAATAAAAAAAAAAGAAAAAAAGAGAAAAAAAGAGAAAAAAAAAGAAGAAAAAGAGATCTATACCTTTAAGTGTTCTTAAAAAAAATGAAACAACAAAGTGTGGGGGTGTAGTTTTCTTTTCTTTTCTATAAAAAAAAAAGAAGATTGAGTGTTCTAAATAAGTTTTGGGGGAGTAACCTGGTGAATTGAAATAAAGTTGTGTTATAGGGTTGAGCTCTACATAGTCTTGAATGATTTACGTGTTTGTGGGTGATTTGAGCCAAATTATTATCCTTTATCATACCTTCTCCCAAGCCAAACGTTACAAGCTTAATAAAGTCTTGATAGGTGTTTATTTATGTATTACTTTCATATCAATTCGTCTATGTTTCTTTGCTATATTCCTTGGTATTTTTATGTTTTTGTGTGATTTTGATGTTTGTAGGAGTTTTGGAGCAACTTGCACAAAAATGGAGTAAAACCCTTCATTTTCACCTCGGCTAGTCAGTGATCTTCTCGGATTTAATTGTATTGATATACAATGAACCCGACGACATGTTATATACCGTTGGAAAGCTCTCGAAGTCTCTTTTCTGGAGAAATTTACGGTTTATAAATCCATTCAGTGTACCAAAAGTTGTAATCAAAACAGTGTGAGAAGTATAGAAATGTAATTCCACAAATCACAGTAGCATGTATAATACGGGACACTGTAGCAGGTTACTGTAGTAGAGTATATAAACACATTTTAGGATTTTATTTGAATAACTTGAAGAGGGGGAAATGACTTGGAGGCTGCAACTCTGGAATTCTCTCATCTTTTGGAGTTCTTGAAGGAGAAAGAAAGCTTGTAAAGAGGAAGAACTACAAATCTAAGGAGATTTGCAAATGATTTGCTAAGTTTCTTCCTTTCCCTTTCATTTTCTGGAATGTTTTTGTATTGTATTGTATTGACTACATTTTTGAACATGTGTAACTGAATCTGAATTGGTTGAGGGTGATTTCAAAGCCCTTGATATGGTTTTGTGAGTTGATTGTGCAAGAAGTTGTTATCCAATTCTCTAATTGAAGTTGCTTGTATTTTCCCATATCTAATGCTTATGATTGCTTGCTGATTGTATTTGGAATGGCCAACTGAATATAATCTGGTTGTTGTCTATTGCTAGGCTAGAAATCTTGATCCGTAATTGTCTTGAATTTCTAATCCTTAGTAGCAAAATTGTGATCAGAGATTGCAATTGGAGAATACAACCTAAGTTAAATAATCCGAGTTTGTGTGTTTATTGCTTAAATCAATCTATCTTTCTTATCGTAATGCATCCATTGAATTAAATTTAGAGAGCTTGTTCTAGGTTGTTTAATGGATAGAGATTAAATAAAGAGCCTGTTTTATTTAACAACAAAGTAAGGAAAGATTGGGATAGCAGAGCTTATTGTTATCTACGGTTGATAATTTCAATGGTGTAATTGGATGATAATTCTACAATTAATACGCAAATCCATATCTTCTGGTGGAGAATGATCCCTTAACCAGATTTCTATCATTGATTAATTCCCA
>SNVD02005324.1:0-22830 GCA_013180625.2 Boswellia sacra
CCCAACTGAAGAGTGCTAGAGGTCGCTATTAATGGCCACATATCTCGCTCGCCTCTGTCTGGGGCCCGAAATTAGCCAATTGTAGTAAGGATGTCATGCTCTTCTCTGTCGTACGAGCCCATAGGTCGACTAGTGTGTACGAGCGGGTTTTCGAGCCGTCGTGGTCGTCGTCTTGGTTGTGATCGCGGTCGTTGTCGTAGTAATCTTAATCTCGGTCGTAGATACAAAACATCCACAAAGTGAGTTAGTGGTGCGTTGGCGTCGAGCAACAATAAAATATATATATATATATGTATATAATTAACTCTTTAAGCGGGCGCGTGTCGGGCGACTAGTGGTCGGTGAACTCAAGAGGCAGAGTGCAACTGGTAGCCGGCGGACTCGGGCCGGTAATTGTCCACAGTGACCAGGTGGTCCACAAAGTGGCTCGTGGTCTTGAGCGGCTCGTACTCGGCCACCACTGGCTCGTAGCTCTCGATGGGCGCCTCGTGGACCGGAAGCGCGCCACTGGTGGGCGCGTGCTGGCCGGTCTCGTACTCGTGCGAGGCGGCCTGTGGCTGTGGCTGTGGCTGTGGGTGCTGTTGCTGCTGATAGACTTGGGCGTTGGCGGACTCGTACACCGGCTGCTCCTTCCACTTGCTCAGGTCAAGTGCGGGCAGCGAGTGGCATGGCACGCGCGGGTTTGTGTAGTGGTCGGCGATGAGCATGGCCGAGGCCTGGATGGTGTCGATGTCGTCGGAGTTGTCGCACATCAGTCGGGCCGAGGTGGACTTGCGCAGCTCGTCGAGCTGGTCGATGGTGAACTGGGCCGGATAGCCGGCGTTCTCGTACCAGAAGCGGTCGCCGCGGCGCAAATTCACGAACTGGCGCGCAATGAGACAGGCGAAAGTGGGGCCCACGAGTCCGTCGGCGATCGGGTACTCGGAGATGCCGGCGGTGAAGAGGTCGATGTCGTCGACGTGCTTGTAGAGCTGCGACAGTCTCAGCAGAGTCTTGTTGCTGAACACGCCCGACAAGTCCTCGAAGTACTTGGCGCGCGGCAGGCCACAGTACTCGCGGAAGTGATTGTAGCCCGGCACGCCCATGTCGCGGCCGCGCTGAATGTTGATCGCCGCCAGATCGAGGCCGAAAAATTTGCCCGGCTTCTCGAACAAGTGATTGGCGATCTCGGTCGTCAGCGTCGGGTCCATGCGGCCCGAGCGCTGGTCGGCCAAGCCCAGGATGTAGGTGTCCATGACGCCCGGGTGGTAGAGGTCGTAGGGCTGCTTGAGCAGCTTGGACAGCCGGATGGACTCTGTGAGTGGAAGCGCGCGCGTCGGGCAGGTGAAATCGGACAGGTGGTCGGGGGTGGTGATGGTGGTGGTGGCGGCGGTGGATTGAATTAGTTTGTGTGCCCGGGCGGTCAGTCATCGCCCATTAGAATGGAGGGGCGGGCAGGCGTGCGGGCGAGCTGACTCGCTCGCTGCGCTGCGTCCGGCTCGCAGTGCCGCTGGCGTCGATATCGTTCATTCAGTGCGCCGACAGGAAGTCGCCCTCGAGTGCTGGAGTCTCGGAGGTGTGCGCATGCAAATTGCCTCCCCTGCAGCACCAATTAACCTGCGCGAGCTCTGGGCCGACTCGACTTAGGACCGGCTTGCAGCGGAAGCGAGACGCCGCTCGGAGCGGCAACACAAGTTGTCCTCGTCGTCGTCGTCGTCGTCGTGTTCCATCAAATCCATTTGGCTCATTTTCGGACGGGCGCCAAGCGCAAACAGAGGGCTGCAGGCCAGAGTGGCCTTAGTCGGCCAGACGCGCTGGCTGGTGCCCGTGGACTCGCTCGTCATCTTGGCGCACATCGCTCAGCGCGCGATTTGCTTAATCGCGAGCGGGCGCGCGCCTTGGCCGCGCTGTCGAGGGGCTAATCAGAGCGCCGTGTCGGGCACGATGACGGTGACGTCGTCGCCGTCGTTGTGGCCGAGGAAGGACGACGCCAAGGGAGAAATCAACTCTCACCTGTTGAGTCACCTGTTCAGTCAGGCGAAAGGATGGCGGGCGGACGGACGGGCGAGAACTCGCTCGCCAGCCAGCGACAAGGTGAAAGTGCAAAATGACACACGGGCGGCGCAGAGGAGGAGGAGGAGGCGAGCGAGATCAAAAGATTGATCGTCGTCCGATGCGCCGCTTACATAAATTGCTCGCTGGCTGGCTCTCTGGCTCGCCAGCTGGCTGGTTAGCTGGCTGGCTGGCTGGCTGGCTGGCTAGCCGGCGGCTTGCGCAACTTTCCCTGTCTGGCGGCGCGCGCGAGCGGCGGCCAGTCGACTGGGTAGCCAGCTGACTCTCGGCCTCGTCGCTCGTCGCTAACGAGCGCTCACGTCAAACTCCCGCGGGGGATGCGCGCCGCCCGACCGGATGTTGACTCGGCGCTCGCTTGATAGCCAACAGGATTTGAGACTCTCGCTACGAGCGCCAGTCTAAGCGCTCGTGCGCTCCTCTCGGCGAGTGCGCGAGCATCTGGTCGGAAATTAAAGAGTCGCTAATTTCGTCAAAATTGTCTCGTGGACGCCGCATTCGCCACCGTCGCCATGCTAATTTGGCGCATCCGCATCTCAAGCGCGCCACGACCACGACGAAGGCGACGTGCCAGCGGCTGGTTGGCGCCCGGACGGGCTGCGGCCCATAAAACTAGAGCTTCCAGGCGGCTAACGAGCAATTCGGACGGTGGCCACAATGCGTCGAGCCGTGCGAACAACCGCAGAGTCGCGAGGGGCGCGTCCCAACGACTGATAGTCGAGATAACTCGGACAGGTGTGTGCAGGCGCGCGCTGAAGCCCGCGTGGCTGCCGTTGTGCGCGGCAACGGCGACTAACGAAGCAGTCTGCATGCGGGTAAACCGCAGGGCAACAAAGATGAAGGAAAAGTCATGTGTGTTTGGGTTTAGTGACCCGACCCAGACACTTACCGATCTTCATGTGGTGCTTGTTGTAGCGCTCAATGTAGCTGGGCACGATGGAGTGGCCGTAGCGGAAGGCGGCCGATTGGAACTCGACGCGCACGCCGGCGTTGATCTTGGAGTCGTAGCCCTGGTAGTATTTGCCCGGGTGCTCGAGCTCGAGTCCGTACTCGTAGATCTTGTCCTTGCCGATCACAATGGGCAGGAACTCGTTGAAGGTGATGTGCTGGAGCTGGGCGATCACAATGGCGCGCGCCTCCTGGAACAGGCGCTCGTCCTCCCAATGCGGATTGACGTAGCTGAGCTCGCGCGCCACTCGGTTGTGTTCGCGCAACATGAGCGTCTGGAGAGTGGCCAGCTGGATTTGTTCGTTGGCACGGGTGTCGCCGGCGTCGAAACAGTACACATCCTTGGGGCGCCCGCGTCGCTCGCAGCCCACGTCGGGCTCGTGCTTATTTGCCGGCATCAGTTCCTTGTGGCCCGCGCCACCGGCCGGCCCGTAGCCACCTGGGCCGCTCTCGTAGACGCTCGACGCGGCCACATCGAGCCCGTTGGCCTGGCGCTGCGCCTGGTGCTGGCGCGAGCCCGACGCCATCAGATAGTCGGCGGCGGCCGCGTCCAGGGGCGTGGCCTCGAGGGCCGGGTGCTCGTTGGGGGCGGTGGAGGCGTACTCGCTGGAGGCGCCGTAGGCGGAGGCCGAGGAGACGGGCTGCGAGCGGAGCTGGCCCTTGTAGAAGGCGCGCAGGCGGTTCACGGTCTTGATGCCGGAGCCGTAGATGGAGCTGCCGTCCAGGTAGGCCGAGTGCTTGTTCATGGCCTGGACGGGGCCTAGCGAGCAGCCGGGCTGGAGGCCGGGCGTGACGCGGGTGAAGTGCATGCACTTTTGGTTGAAGTACCCATAGAAGGGGTCGCCCTTGGGGATCTCAATGGGGAAGCAGTCCGGGTGGGCGTCCTCGCTCTTGCAGCAGTCGATCTGTTGCTCGTTCGAGGGGTTCTCGTCCGAGGAGCGCACGGCCAGGTTGACGTCGTGATTGATGAACTGGCCCCAGACGACGCCGAACATCGAGTGGTACTTGTCGTACTCCTGCGGGTCCTGGTGGACCACGAACGAGACCACGCGCGCCGACGGCAGTGGGGAGCCGTCGTAGGCGCGGCGCGGCAACGAGATGGAGTCGTAGTAGTCGGGCGCCAGGAAGCGCACCATGGCCGACCTTGAGGAGCCCCACGACTGGTACTGGAGGTTGTTGCAGAAGCCGGTGAGCGTGCGGTAGCGGGTGTGCTCGCAGTTCACGGCCGGCTTCAGGAACACGGGACAGATTTTGTCGAGCGAGTGCGACTTGGCCAAATCGATGGCCGGCAGGTCGTACAAAATGGCCGGTTCGGGCAGCTTGAACTTGCTGGCCAGTATGCGGGTGGCCTGGGTCACGATCTGGGCCACCACCGTCACCTGCATCGGTTTCGGCACCTCCGAGTTGGCCGTGTAGATCTCCTTGGGCACGTAGCCGCCTAGGCTCGCCTTGGCCTCCTCCACGGCCATGTCGACGTCGTGCTGCGTGATGCAGATGCTGCCGCCCTTGTGTCTGTAGGGCTCGCGGCGGCCGCTGTTGGGGCGATGAGAGCGATCACGGTTAGTGCTATTAGTTCGCCGTGCTCGGAAATAGTGGCTGTGTTTTCCATATGCTCACAACACTGCCGGCGGTCACTTTCTATGACGCGCCCGCGTCGCCGTAAACGGAAGCGCCTAGCGCACTCGCGCACACACAGCTCAAGCTCTCGCTCTTCTCGAGCCCACACCGCTAACACCCACGCAGTGCACTTACCTTGACACGTAGTCGGACAGGTATGAGTTTGAGGTGGCCGCCAAGGCCGTGTTGTAGGATGAGGAGGAGCTAGAGGAGTTGTTGTATGGCTTAATTGTGAGCACGCAGCCTGAGGAGGCCGAGCCGGCGTAGTTGTCGCCGACGGCGTTCGAGTGCTGGTAGGCGGCCGCCAGCAGCTCGCTCTCGTAGCTGGGCGCCATGGAGCTGGCGTAATCGCCCATGGAGGCGATGGGCGCAATCATGGCGGCCAGACAGAGACACCCGGCGAGCGCCATCGTGTGGGCCGTATGGCGAAGGGGCTGTGCATTCGGTTGAGGGCGTCGGAGGATTTCTTGGTTACTCTCTTGGTTACTCATGGCGGCGAATCGACTCGCGAGCACGTGCCTGTGCGGGCGGACTAGCGGGCGGACTAGCGGGCGAGCTCTCTTATGGGCTTGGGACTTGGAGGCTGCTTTCTTGACGCTGCTCTTCAAGAAGATTTGGCTAAGCCCTTCGCTCTTCTTTGCCTTCTCTTTGTCTTGACCACACTTACCTGCTTCATGATGTGTAGCTTGAGTGGAGTGTTGTTGGGGTGCCAAGTTCCTATGGGCTGCTTGCTGGGCGCCCCCTGACACTTGTGCTAACGCCGGCTTGCTGTTGCCTCGAGCGCGCCTCGAGACGATTTGATCAATTAGTCTGGGCGACGCGTGCGCGACAATAAATAAGCTCCGCCGATGGCTCGCCGCTCGGACTGGCCAGCAACCGACTGAAGGGCGACTTGGCTCACTCGCGCGCACTCCCACACACACAGACACACTCTCGCTCGCGTTCACTGACGCGCGCGCGCAGCCCCACGCGACTGTCAATCGTTTTAGGCCTCGCTATGTTCGCTCGCCGTCAGTCGGCCTTAGGTGCCACTTGTGGCAGCTCTCAGGCCTCGTGGTCGTTGCGTCGCTTGTGGACGACAAATTTTCAATTAGCGCCTGTCACACGCACACGCGCGCGCAGAGACCCACACACAGCTTGGCTTGGAGGAGCACAGGCGCCTGGGAAGCTCTCTCGCTTGCTGTCTGTCAGTGCGCAGAGGTAAGACACGCGCGTTATGGCCAACGGGCACCCCCGTGAGTGCTCGTAATATTATTATAAAACACACACACAGATGTATCTATGTGTGTGTGTGTGTGTGTGTGTGTGTGTGTGTGTGTGTGTGTATGTGTGTGCTCTCAAGAGCGATACAAGACTGTGAGCGTATGTGTGCGCGTAAGTACGCCGAGGTGACTTCTTCCTTCTGGTTGCGTGCGCGCTCTCTCGCTCTCGACTCGCTGGCTTCCTCTCGAGTGGCGCGCAGACTCGACCACCGGCCACAGGCACAAACACACACACACACACACACAGTTGGCGCTTACGAGACAATCGGTGGGCGATGGGAGTGCGAAAAAAGTTGTTAAACAGGGGCCGAGATGGCAATGGTCAGGTCTGAAGAGCAGCCTGACGGCTCAGAAATTCGATTACGTCGACCACGACGACGACGACGACGACGACGACGACGATGTCGAACAGGTGTCGTCTGGCTCGCTCAACGGCGTCCGCGTTTCAATGTTTCGAGCCGCAGGTTAGCCAGTCGCGGCTCCAGTTCCGACCGCCTGCACTTCCGTTTTGTCGCTGGCGAGTGCGCGCGCGCGCAGTTTCACAGGATGCCGGCGAATTCGCGCACGCGCTGGCGCCGCTCACTCGCTCACTTTCGCCGCCCGCTCAAGCCCGACGACCTGCAGCTCGATTCTCGCTAAGCCCTACCCACTGGTACAGGTATTTGCGCAGCCGCCACTCGAGTGTGGCTTCGGACGCGCACGCTCGCGCATCCAGAGCGCGCGCGAGCGGCTGGCGCGTGAGACGGCCGCGTCCCATCGCAGGAGCAACAAATTGTTGCCGTCTGGCCGGTCCGCCGAGCTCATTAGCTCGCCCACTGACCAGCGCGCCCGCCCACCGACTGGCACGGGCGTGCCGCCGGCGATTAACGAGCACTTGGCGGGCGGCGGGCGCGCGGCCGGTCCGCTCGCCGAGATGATTCAATTAGACGATCAAAGCTCACTCGGCTGCACGCGTTTGCGAGCGAGCGAAGGCGCCGTGGCTTACCCGCGCGGCGCCGATGTCGCGCTTTGTTCCTTTTCCTCGAGCCGGTGGCCGAGCGGAAACGCGAGCCCGAAAGTGCGCGAGTCGGCGGACGCGCGCGTGTCTTATCTGCGCCCAGCGAGCCGCACGTTCACCTGTTCGCCCGTTCGCCACTTCGCCCGAGCGACCGGACGAGCGGCTCGTTCGCTTGCTCGCGCGCGCGACCACCGCCACAGCGATGATAATCAATGCGGACGGCGGCGGGCGAGATGAATATTTGCGAGCGCGTCGCGACCGCGCTCGCGGTCATTAGAGCGGATCGGAGTGTGCGGCCGGCGAGCGGCCGAGCTAATCCGTGCGAAGTGAGAGTGGCGCCGCCGTCGGTCTGCAGAGAGCCGGAGAAGATGCGAGCGGGGGCGGGCGGCAAACTGTGCGCAACAAGTGCGCTGGTCGGCGACTCGTTTGCACTCCCAACGGCGCGTGCCAAATCAAATTGTCTTCCGCGAAGGTGCGCTGCTGACGCGGGCGCTCGAGTCGGAGCTGAAGCCGATGCCGTGGCCACCAGTGCGACCAGCACAGTCCAGTGTGGGCGTGAACGGAGTCTATTAGTCAAGTGGCTGGCGTGAGAGATGGAGTTTCGTCGTCGGCCCTGAGCGCGCCAAAGTGGAGCTGCATGGCGATGAGATGCGGCGAGTGGCCCACGGACACGGCACATTGCGCACAACTTGCTACACACGGCCGGCTGTCTGCGTGTGCGGACGCTCGCGTGATTAAGCGCCACCAGCAACTCGCTCGGGCGCCACTTTATGCATTCATGACGACACGTCGTCGTCGCCGCCGCCATCATGACAATCTGTGGCCGGCGCACACGCACAATGGGCCCGCCGAGGCGAGATTTATGGACGGCCGCGCGAGTGGCCAAGTCGAAGGCGCTGATTGTTTAGCTGCGCGCTCGGTGCGTCTCGGCTGGCCGGCCAAAGATTAGCGCCAGATTGATTTGCGCGCGCGCGCCGCCAACCCAACGGACACGCACATCACGAGACTCGTCGTCGTCGTCGTCGTCGTCGGGCGCCAACGGGCTGGCCAACAACTAGAGCGCGTCGACTTTCACCAAAGCCATGGTAATTAATCGGGCGTTAGCGCGGCCCGCGGCTCGTCGCGGCGAGCTCAAGATTGATGAGGCGCGACGCTCGTGTCTATGTGAGTGTGTGTGTGTGTGTGTGTGTGTCTAGCTGCGGCCGTCGTGTGACTGCGCTCCATCGATCACGAGCTCACCTGTCTGAGCGAGCGTGTGTCTGTGTGTGGCCAGGTGGACCACAGGTGAGCGCAGATCGGCGACAACTCGGTCGACCCGACCGCTCATATGGCCGCCGGCGAGCGCCGGCCAGACGACGGCCATATCTCGCTGAGCGCGCGCGCTTTCACTCTCACTCTCTCCCTCTCTTTCTCTCTCGCAGTGATTGGGATCAACCGCCGGCCGAGTCAATTTGGCGCTCTTATGGAAGCCTTAGCTCATCGTTGCCATCGCCCTGAGGGGGCGCAGACTTTCTCTGCAAATCTCCCGCTCACGAGACTGGCAGTTGGCGAGCCCGACCACGTGCGCGTCGCCGCTCAGCTGATCGGCACGCGCTCGCTGGCCCAAAATGACTGATTCATGTACATCGGCCGCGCTCACAGGGCTATTTATTGCGGTCAGCCAACCAGATTGAGCCCGCTCGAACTGGAGGTGGCATCGATTAGGCGAGGCGTAGGTTTCGAGTTCGAGCTGCACGCGCGGCCGGCCTTTGATTGATTCATACCAAATTGAATTGGTCTCAATGACCAGCCGCGCCGGTAGTGCGCACTTTTGCGAACAACTGCCGGCGAGTGCCCGACGAGCGGCGCGCGGGCCCGCTCGATAGCGATCTCGTGCGAGTGAAACAAAGACGCCGGCGAGCTAGTGTTTGCCATTCGCCAACACAAAAAAGAACAGCAATAACGGCGACGAAGAGACAAGACCGCCAAGAGATTAGCAACAAAACGACGCAGCTCTAAGGGCACACTCGAGTGATATGAATTGAAACAGCTCGCCGGCTCTCTTCTCTCAGTTCATATGATTCGCGCGGCGCCCACTTGTTGCTTCTTCGCGCCACTTGGGGTCACTCGCACATTGCGCTGATAAAAGACACGAACAACTTGTAAGTGTGTGTGTGTGTGTGTGTGTGTGATAATAAGCGCTCGAGCGCCTTTGTTTGCTCGCCGACGACAACCACGACGACCACGATCGAGCGGCCTCTCAATCGGATGGATATCTCGCACGCAGACTCTCTGGCCGGTCGCTAAGTCAGTCGGTCCGGCGTTCGGTCAGCAAGTCAGTCGGTCGCTCGGTCAGTCAGTCAGTCAGTCAGTCAGTCAGTCAGCGAATCTTTGGTACGGTTGCTAGTGAGGGAGCGCACGCGCGCAAACAAAGGCTCGCTATAGATGACACAGAGCTCGCCGGCTTGGGATAATTTGTGCGTGCGGGCCGCCGGCCCGCCAACTCTTTGGGCCAGACCGCTCGAGAGCCGCGAGATAAGCGCAACACTCGCCCGGTCGCCCGAGATGACAGGCGCGAGATAAACACGCGCCCTCTAAGTCGGACCGGCCTTGTTTATCTTGCTCGGCCGCGCCGTCGGCGCCGGCGTCGCCGTTGCCATCGAGTCTCACCTCGGCGGCGACTCTGTGTGCCGGTCGGTCGCGCGAGCGCATCCAGTCGGCCGCCGAGCGACGTCGACGAGCGAGCAGATCGACATCCACGACGACGACGACGATTGAATTAAAGAGCGACAGACTCACAGATACTTAATTCATCTCGCGCGAGTGCGGGAAACGCTCGCCCCCACCGCTCCCGACGCCAGCGCCCGCAAGTGTGAGCGCATATTTTAGATCGACTCGCCGATTTGTCTGGCGCCCGCCGCCCGACGGACAGTCCCAGTGCGACCGACTCGCCAACTCTCACTCACTGACTAACTGACCGACGCAAACAAGTCGATGGCGCCAACTGTCGACGAGCGCCCGAAACGCCGGCCCTCGCCCATGAGTCGCACAGCACTCGAGCCAGTTCACGGTCGCCACTCAAGGGGTTGCGTCAGTGCGGCCGAGCCTAGTGACGCGCGCCACAGTTTGCGCGCCCTCCCTTCAGGGCCATCGGCTCGCGCGTGTTGCGCGCTGCAGCCTACGCTCGCACTCGCCACCACCGCCGGCCGGAGTTCCGGTATCAGGTCGGCCGGCCGGATTCACTCGGAGCGCCTGTTCAAGCAGTTGAAAGCAGAGCGCCGACGACGAGGAGGACATTTTGACAGCAGACTGTAGACAAACTGCGCTTATCGTCCGGGTGTCGCTCATTAGAAGAGCGCGCGGTGTTAGAGAATACAATTGCACTGTGCACGAGTTGTGGGCGCGCATTGAGTGCGCGAACGCTCCCAGGCTGCCTGATACAGTTAGCCGTGCGCGTCGCTTCTAGCGCACGAAAGTGGGCGGCCGTCTAGACCGCCCATAGGCAACGCTCACGCTCATCATTGTCAAGCGCCAGACACGTGCGCGCGACTCTCGGCGACGTCTTGGTGTCAGTGTCGCTGGTGGTGCTGCTGCTGCTGCCGGTACCTCGCGCGCGGCCGCGATAATTACCGAACGGATGGAACGCTCTCAGGCGGCGTCTAGACGGCGACGGCGGCTCTCGTTTGCCACTTTCACTCTCGCGCGAGTTCGTCGGCGGCAACGCCAAGCCAACAAGAAAGGGACTCCGGCTCGGCTTGGCGCTCGCACACACTCACTGGACAATGCCGAGTTGAATGAGTTTCGCGTGCGCTGATTTGCGCGGCTCGCTTGCGTCACCGCACAGGTGAGACGCGTGCGCGCACTCGAGAGCGGCGCGAGAATGCGCGACCAAATGAGCGGTTGTCGGCGAGTGCAACAGCCGACCACCGGCCGGGTGGCCAAGCGAGCGCGCGAGACAACAAAAGAATTCGGCGAAAATAGCTCGCCAACGAATCCATAACGCACCGACACCGAGACTTTGGCCGGCGGTTCGGTTGGCGTGCGGGCGAGCGTCACGTCGGCGTCGCTGTCGTCTCGAGCTCGAGCTATCTCGGACTGGATCGCCGGCCCGTTGGCTTTGTTTGTCCGGCGATCATGAGCTCGCCCCTGCGAGTGTTCGCTAGCTCGTGTGCATATTTAAAATTGAACGCACACCTTCGCACGCACCGGCACAGCGCGCGAACGAGCTAATCACCTGCAGGGCGCCCGACTTTCTCGCCTTCTTCGACCGTGGCCGCCCCCGCCGACAAGACGACGCCCATGCAGACGCGCGCACTCGTGACGTCGACATTGACACTCGCGCGCGCACCCATTCATCATCATTTATCATTGGCGCCGATCTCGAGCTCTCCATTCGGGTGTCGCGGAGGCGGACGCGAATGGCGCGCGGACGAGCTTGGGCGTGTCACTCAGTTGCCGACTCTAATATAAGCACCAAGATCGTTCGTGGCGACGACGATCGATCGTCGGCGCGGAGGCCGTGGCTGGCACGAGCGCGGCGGTGACGGCGGCGAGCTTCTCACTGAGAGGCTCATCTCAACCTCTACGCCAAGTCGAGCTCGCGATGGTTTGCGCATTGTTTGCGCTCGCAGAGATCACCAATTTGCCAGCTCGTTCGCACGGACCGCAAATTTGTGCTCACAAACGGCCGCCGCCGGGGGCGCCTCGAGCCAGAGAGTTGCAAATGAGCAACTGATAAATGACCGGCGTCGAGCTGAGCGCACAACACAACCGACAGGTCCGCCGCCTGACCAGATCGGCGCTCACGGTAATCGCTTGGCTCTCGAGTCGATTCCAATTTGCCGCGCGCGGACGGGCCACTTGGTGCTCGTTGCCGCTCGCTCGGCTCGCCCGCCGGCTCCCGAGGGCCCGAAGGCCCGTCCGCGCGAGCGCCCAATTCGCGCTCTCTCGAGGCGATAAATTAAAACCCCAATATTGTTGCTGCTGTTATTATTAACACACTCTCGTGTCTGCTCGATTGCTGAACTGAGCTCAGCTCACACGAAAGTCCGACCCAGGCCGACCTCAAGATCGGTAGCGACACGAGAAATTGGCCTGTCCGCACACGTGCGCGCGCCTTGAGCTGCGCGCACACACTCACTCACATTTGCAAGCAGATACATCGCTCTGCACGCGCTCGAGCCGGGAAACAGAGAGAGAGAGAGAGAGGCCGCTAATCGAGAGTGGCGGCACCTATACACTTTGCGCACACCTGTACATCGGACAAAGAAAGGGCGAGCGTCACACTCTCAAAAGTGTCTGTGTGTCTGTGTGTATGTATTCGAGCGCATGTTTGAGCGCTACTTTGCCTTCTCTGCTCCAATAATCTCTTCCTCGCTCGCTCCTTCTCGCCCAGCGCCGGCCGGCCGGCCCTCGATTGCGAGCACATCCACCAGATCCAGTTCAGCCCCGTCGCCGCGCGTCCTTTGTCTCCGGCTCACGAACACTCACTCACTCACTTACTCGCTCGCTCACTCACTCACTCACTTCATCGCTCGATCGCTCGCTCTCACTCGCGCGCCGAGTCACAAAGACACACACGCGCCAGCTCGGGCGACGGCGGCGCCCGTCCACCGCCCACTCGTCGCCTTGTCTCGGCGCCGCTCATTTCCTTGATGTTGCTTGTTTTATTATTGACACTCAGCGCGCGCGCGCTCGCGCTCGGCAACTTGTGGTCATTTGCGCAACATGGCCAGTCGCCGGCTGCACCTGCAGACGCCCGGCTGCCGAGACCAGATGACCATGCTGATGCCGGCACCTGTGCGCTGGACGAGCGTCTACGCGATCGCGCGCGATCTTGCCCGCCGCTGGATTGGATTGGCTCCATCGGCAGCCATCAGAAGCACCGGCTGACCAAGGCGAGCGAGCGAGCGAGCGACAAGCAGCTTTGATGATCAATGGCACTTTTATCAAGGCCCTGGGCAAACTCACTCAAAGGCTGCCATCAATAACCAGCGGCTCCTGATGACGACGCTTTACATCCAGTCATCAACCCCCACACTAATCGAGTCACACATACTGCCACATACTGCGCTATTGTGAGTTCGCCTCCATTGGCGCCCGCCTCCCGAGTATCATTGCGATAGTCAGGTCGGTTTGGCAGTGAGTTGTTGCTGATGCAGACATAGAGTGCCCGACTCGCACATGATGGCCGATGAGTGAAGCCGCTCGGCCATCATGATCCTGATTCCATGATCTCAGATCGATAGTCGTCCACGTGATAAGCTCGACACTCTGCCTTCACTAAAAGTATTCTCGGCTGAGATTGATTATTACCGGTCATTGAGATTACACCGAGACAAATTCGATGTCAAGCCAGAGTGAAAGTTATTCTCGACTGCCTCGACCATCGCACATGGCTCTCCAAGTCTAAAATTATCCATCGGTTCCACAAGAACTTGCGTCCGAAGGCTTCGATTGCCTTGCTACTTGGTGGAGCGAACCCAAGTTGCCAGTTTTATTCGACCTCCTTGCTAGAGTCGGTGGGCTTCTCTGATCTCGAAGCGACATTCTCAACTGGGGCCGTTTCCCAGAACTTGTGAGCGTCGATCAGCTGAAACCAGTAACCGCACTTGCACTTCACCGGCGGCCCCTTCTTCAATGTCATGAATCGCATTTCATCACAAACACAGGCTATCGTGCGCTCATCCCCGTAGGCGTTGATTTTCATGGGATTGTTTTGACTAGAATTGTCATCGTGCTCTACCATCAGCTCCTCATACGGACTGTGATTTTGTATTGATCTTGCGTCAATGTATGCGTATCGCCTCACAAGATTTTGACCAGCCGTTTTGACTGGCCTCCAGAGGATTCTCGCCGAATTCTGGCAGATGTTGGTGTAGGCCATGATTGAACCTTGAAGCCCAAAAATATAATGAACGTCGACGGGCGAGATTTCCAAATACTTGATTTGTTGATGCGCTGTAGCATGAGCGATCTGCGCGTTGCTAGCCAAAATTAGCTGCCGTGCGGTAGCAACGAAAAACTCACCACAGCTTCCAAACATTACCTGTGCCCTCCACCTGTTTATTGACCTAGCAATGTCTCAACCCCAATCACTTGTTTTGCCTCTCAGGCTTGTATTAATCAATCGCTGAGCGACATTCCATCCAAGAGATGACCGGCCATCAGCAAGCGCAACAGCTCAAGAGGCCCACAGGTCAAGCACCCAGATCCAACCACTCCGAGAAGCAATCCAGCCCCTCGGATCAGGAAAGATCTACCCAGCCTAATCATGTGGACGTGGATAAGCTAGCTCAAATCAAGGTGGAAGAGATTGAACTTCTCTTCAAGGACTCACCTGATCAATGCCTCAGGTCAAGCACCTTTGCAAATTGGTTCTCAATTCTCAAACAAATCATAACTGCTGCCGACCTCCATCGGACAAATGATAACTATAACAATGCCTGCGACGAAGTCAAAGACCAGAAACGAGACAGTAGTGATATCTATGCCGACTTCACCGACGACAACGAGCAGTTTAATGCCCATGTCGACCTCACTGAACAGTTTGCGACAAACAATGTCAAGTGGACCATAAGAGTCAGAGCATTTAAGATCGTCCACAAACTGGTTGAATTCGTCATCTCAGCAATGTCTCAAATTAGCGGCCCAACCTCGTCAGCACCTCCAACCAGAGCTCTTGACAAGGTTCTTCCAGACCTGGTGCGGCTGTCTTTTGTGGCAGCAACTTCACCTTTTGATGAACTCAAGATGCAAGGTTTTGAAATGTTCCGCGTCCTCATCGAGAGTTTTGCAACTCATGAGGAGAAAGAGTTCCCTGGACACTCCATCCTGGAGCAATATAAGACACAAGTGCTGTCGGCCGTCAAGCCCGCATTCAACTTGGACGCGCCGCCGTACATAACCGCCATAGCAAGTCAGATATGTAGCCTGTGGATATGCAAAGGCCTAGAGAAGAACCCATCTGATATCAAACGAACCTACGAGCTCATGTTATTATCAATTGAAAAACTGGATGGACAGGGCACGAATCAACATAGCAAGCTCTACACAGAGAGTGAACTTGAACAAGAACGCATTGACATACTATCCTCTTGGGCTCTTTTATACATCGCAGCTAAAGAGCCAAATATAAATATACCACACGGTAAGCTAGCGAACCTATCCATTCCCGAGAGCAACAATCTGTACATACTAGTCGAGTCACAACTGGCCAAACTTGTCGATAGGTGGTGGGAGGCTCTCAAGGACTATGCATTACTCATAATGCCATCACCCAAGATTTTGGGGACTTCTCATGATCATGAGAATGTGTATACCAGAGAGGTTGCCCTAAGATTGTTCTCAGTTAAATGGCCTAAGCTCATGCTAGCAGTGGCCATCTGGTTATGTGATAAAGATATTCCGAAATGTGATATTCACCACGAATCGGTGTACGACTGTGATAATGGTGCTCAAAGAAGTCCAAAGAAAAAAGTGGAGACTATCAAGTATTGCAAGTTTCTTTGTGGGCTAATGATGAAAGAGCTCAGCAGGTGCATCGTCGAACAGTCAAAAACTCAGAATCTGCCCTACCAGACAGTGATGACAGCGAAATGCTTGCACTTGCTGCTGTCTTCGAACCAATGTCAACAAGTGTTTTGCTGCGATCTAGGAATTGGCCAGGAGTTCTATCGTATGCTTTATCAAATCACTGCTACAGACGCATCAGAAGTCAAAGATTCAATGCTGACTGATACATTACATTTAATGTATGAAGTAATTGTCAAGCAGATAAGCGATAGAAGAACAGATGTTCACTACGGTCTAGCAAAAACAATCAGCTCTATCATGTCTTCTATGAAGAGTATTGACTTGGGACACAGAGAGAAGTCTACAAGAAGTATTGAGATTAATCGCTCTCATCTTGCGTTAAAAATCCAAAATCTCATAACCTTGATAAAGATCGCCCCAGCGTTTGTCATTGACGAGGCACCTCTTCAAGTTGCTACGATAGCAGTCTTTCAGGAAGTTATACGATTCGAGCAAGATTCGAATATTGCCGTCATAATCTACGACAATCTCCCAGACTTGTGTTCTTTGTTCGAAGGACAGAATCTGATTCACTTTGTCGATGAGTTGCTACCCGACCTGGGCCGTCGCTTTCAGGAGCTTATGGTTCCTTTGTTTGACAGCGAGAAATATTGCAGCGCTGACAGGTCCAGGCTCGCCAAAGCTGATATTATCGCCAAAGCCATGCGCCTGATGATTGATAAGTTGAGTCCTGCTGACAGGCCTCGAATGATCGAAAAGTACACCTTCAGTGTCTTGCATGAGATAAATGTTCCAACCGACGAACAGGAGTTCATTTCCGGTGAAGCCAAGAAGAAGCGCGATCTGATAGAATTCTGTCTAGCTCAAATAAGTTTTATGAAAAGATCTCAACCTGAAACTTTTGAAGTTGATATGAGACCAGAAACTAAGCGAAAGCTTGACCAATTGATCAAGATACAGAGAGATACTAAAGCTAGACTAGAGTCGAATATCAAGAAAGTGCAGTTATCCAAGAGCGCGCGGCCTTCCAAGCCATCTGTCTCCAAGATCGCACTGAAGGCTGATTTTAGCAATTTTTATGCCAAAGAAACCTGATTACGAGGTTTAGGCTTCAACAATTGTAGGAGCATATCCAAATTAAACTTAACTTTTATGGACAGAAATATAATGATTCTTCATCGTTGACACTTGTAGAGATCGTTGTCCAAATCCTCAAACATATTTTGCCCAGTGATTTGAAATTTACCGCGAATTTCAAGACGCGCATGCTCGCTAATTCCTGCAGTGAGCGTGCACCACGCTTCCGTCCATGTGAAGCGATTTCGCGGATCGCATGGCCGTAGCGACGCGCGCAAGGGAACAAGTCCACCATCAGACCAAGCCGACGTCCGAAGCGGCGAACACATGTTTCATTCGACATATTAACATCCTAGGTTTGAGCTTAAATCTAGGACCACAGTTATCATCATTATTATTATTATCACCACCACATTAGGTTAAATATAGTGTCCTCGCACTCTGGACGACGAGAATAAGAACTAGCTGACGACATGGTAAGTTCGAGGGAGCTCAACTCGATTGATCTCGACTCATGGAATGAAAATGTTACTGACATCCCGTTTTGAAACAAATCTCTAATTTATGACTTCCCTCAATCTCATCAGTCTCACCGTAAGTTTTCAGCGCCACGTCACGGACACATGGGTTTCACCCCGAAGAAGAGGTCCAAGCGTCATCGTGGTAAGGTTAAGGCCTTCCCGAAGGATGATCCATCCAAGCCAGTCCACCTCACTGCCTTCGTTTCCTATAAGGCCGGTATGACCCACATCGTTCGTGAGGTCGACAAACCAGGCTCCAAGGTTAACAAAAAAGAGGTCGTCGAGGCTGTTACAATTCTTGAGACCCCACCAATGGTGATCGTAGGAGTCGTTGGCTACATCGAAACACCAAAAGGTCTGCGGGCGCTCAAGACAGTCTGGGCTGAGCATTTGTCCGAGGAATGCAAGCGTCGCTTCTACAAGAACTGGTAAGTATCTTAACAGATTTTAGCTCACTTGAGCATGCTGATAAAACATTTATTACGAGTTTAATGTGGCCGAGGACATCCGTTGAAAGCATCTGGAGTCCTATTGAGACGGCCGCTCAAAAACTAACGCAATGATGTGATAGCATCACCAAGAAAGAGCTGTCTCCGCTCGTGAATACTTATTCATGATGAGGCCTCTTATCTAACTCGTTCCATCCCATTTCTGTTCCTTAACCGCCCCTCAGGTACCGTTCCAAGAAGAAGGCTTTTACTAAGTACGCCAAGAAATGGCAAGACCCAGTCGGTCGTCAGGATATTGAGAAGGACTTGGCGCACATCAAGAAATACTGTGCTGTCGTCCGTGTGCTTGCACACACACAAACCAGGCTCATGAAGAAGCGCCAAAAGAAAGCTCATATCATGGAAGTACAATTGAATGGTGGAACAGTCCCCCAGAAGGTGGATTTTGCCCGTGAGCACTTCGAAAAGCCAGTTCCAGTAGACCATGTCTTCGATCAAGATGAGATGATCGACATAATAGGTGTCACCAAGGGTCGTGGATTCAAGGGTGTTACTAGCCGTTGGCATACGAAAAAGTTGCCCCGCAAAACCCACAAAGGTCTCCGTAAGGTTGCCTGCATTGGTGCATGGCATCCAAGTCGTGTCCAGTTTACAGTTGCACGTGCTGGTCAGAAAGGTTTCCACCATCGCACAGAGATCAACAAGAAGATCTACCGCATTGGCAAAGGCTACCATATGAAGGATAATAAGCTTGTGAAAAATAACGCGGCAACCGAATATGACACGACCGAAAAATCAATCAACCCGATGGTAAGTTCCACTCTTGAAGATCCTCTTTGTCCCTGAGTTAGTTACCAATGATCGAGAACAACTAGAATGTGTACGGTTAGAACCTGAGTTAATGAAGAAATACTAGGGCGGACTGAGGTATCACTTTGATAGACTTTGATTCTATCCCGAATGACTCATCACTAACTCTGACCTAAAATCAAAATTCAAAATGCAGGGCGGCTTCCCACGCTACGGTGAGGTCAGAAATGACTACCTGATGATCAAGGGTTGTGTAGTCGGACCTAAGAAGCGCGTTCTCACTTTGAGGAAGGTAAGTCTAGTTCTAAGGACTCTTTTCGGTTGCGAGTCTTTAAATGATGACAATTATCATAGAGCCAAAACGTTTTATAACGATATGATCAGTGATTACACAATGATAGGACTGAAACTTTACTCGCCCATTTGGAATCATCAGAAGAACTCTCTCTAACTCGCCCATTTTTACTTCTTCCAGTCTCTAATCACTCAAACTAAGAGAGTTGCACTTGAGAAGATTTCTCTCAAGTTCATCGACACATCATCCAAGTTTGGACATGGTCGATTCCAGACTCATGCTGAAAAGAACGCTTTCATGGTAAGTTCTTAGCTTGTCTCGATCAGATGAACATGATGATTCGCTACCGCCCCAGTCCGATAACTATGACGACTGAAGTAGCCAAACTGATTTGTCATATCTAGCGTCCACCTTACGTAACTCAGCCACTAATCTCTTATTCAATCCACAACATCCAACAGGGCCCAACCAAGAAAGATTTGGAAGCGCCAGTCAAGGCAAAATAAATTAATACTGATTGAAGTATAGTTCAATCGAACTCAGTCTTGTGTCTACTGAATCGATCTTGCTCGGTGAGAAATCTTATATTCTCTCAATGTGACATCATAGAGATTAGTCATGCATCTTCCTCCATCTTAGCGTGCGGCTATCTATGGAATTTCTTTTGTTGACAATGAGCGGCGTATACGTATTTGTTCACACCTATGCGCAGAGAGATCGAGCTTGTCTTTACATCTGCGCATTTAAATTTTACTGTTTTTAGTTGTGACGAGGAACCTATGCATACTTCATTAAAATCTCGATAGTCCAATATCTGACAACATTAGATGGCGCCTGACTTGAGGCGGCGTCGAGCCCGGAGAAGACTTGCCGCGATAGCTTTCCTAAGAAATATACCCCTAGAAACAGTATCCAAAAGTAGTCAAACACACTCATCTAAGAACTTTGACCAAACTCGTCAGACGAGAGACAATAGAAGACGTCAGAACAGGGGCGATACTACTGTCCCTGAAGACACCAAAATAGAAGTAACGCTATCAAGAGAAGCATTGGGATCAGGTAAGTTGCTAATATTATAAGTTAGTTCGAGTCCACTTATTAGACTTCGACTGACATTGACATCCATCCAAAGAACTTGATATAGATACAAGTGCGAACTCCGAAGAATCCATCGGGTACACTCAAGCGCCGAGATCAAAAAGATCTCGTTTGTTGGCTCCCCTGCAAGATACCCAGGGTCGCAAGAATCGGCGCTCTAGGTTGTCATCTGTTAGCAGCCGTTTATCTAGTAGAAGCCGAACGAGAGACGACAGTTCAGAAAGTGTTGTAGATTCAACATGCAGCCGTCGAGATGGAACTTCGATTTCCTACAACAGTCAAGAAGGTCGATCTCATCGAGCACGGGATCGTTTTCGCAATCGTCGTGTGATTTTCGTGGTTGCACGTCGCGGTCCCGTCGCCATACTGAGTTCTTTGTTACGGCTACATAATCGTTCAAGCAGCACGGAACACATGTCAAGTAAATATGCCTCTGGTATAACTGCAGCTCCTGTTAAAAGTGGTGGTCCTGTCAGTGGAGAAGCGGAGACTCAACTGGGTCGCGCCGATAGTGTACGGCATGCACATGGTTACTCTCAAGGCCATTCGAAGTCAGGCACTAGTCAATCGAACTACCAATATTATAATGATAGTCGTCATTATCACACCGATTCAACTGATCTCTTTGCACTCATGGGTCTCGAGAAGCCTGGCAATCAGGATATATCCTATGCGAACATATTTCTACGCCATGTCCGCTCGGCCACTGGTTGCCATCCCAACTCGACTAGTCTAGAGGAAAATCACGCGAGTCAATCATTGCATAACCCCAACACACAATATAATCAACAGCAGCAGCCGCCGATATGTGCTCCAGGCACTACAATGAGATCCAAATCGCACTATCTGTCAGTCATAGGCTTCCAGTCGGCGGGATCTTGTGGATGTTTTCGCCTGCGACAACCTATCTTCGACATATCCGCTACTCAGTTGCCATCAACCCAACAGCAGCCACCGCAACAGCAACAGCAGACATCGCAGCAACAAGAGGCTAGTCTCACCGAGCAAAAATTAGATAATTACATAGATCTCGCTCAACAACCTTATCATGCGAACCTTCTCGATGACCCTGATTTGGTGGTAGGGAAACATAGCACAGTATTGGCATTCCCCTCTTACATAGCCTCTGTGATTGACCATGTCAAGCCGACTGATATGAAACGAGAACTGAATGACAAATTCCGCGCTCGTTATCCGAATTTGCAACTTACACTCAGTAAGTTGCGGAGTATCAAGCGAGAAATGTACCAGATTGCACGTGTTGATTTACATTTCGATTACTTGATCATAGCACAGGCTTACGTTTACTTTGAAAAGTTATGTCTAAAGCATCTGATAACGAAACAAAATCGGAAACTGTCTGCGGGCGCCTCTCTACTCCTGTCCGCAAAACTCAACGATATCAAGGGACCAGAGTTGAAACTTTTGATTGAGCATATCGAGACTGCATTCCGGTTGAAGCGACGCGACCTAATCGCGATGGAGTTTGGAACCATAGTTGCACTCGACTTTGCCTTACACTTGCCACCAGTAGAAGTGCTGGCTCACTACGAACGACTCATCGTAGAGGCTTGACGCAAAGAAGCTTGTGACTACGCTATATCACAGTAATCCTTCGTTGGTTACAAGAAAAGTTAGCTGTCGCGACGTACGCATTCATTCTGCCACTGTTGTATGACGAAAACAGACCATCGCAAACGCGTCGATTGGCCAATCAGTCTAGACTGGGATGTTTCATAGAATCATACGCGTGGTCATAAAGTGGCGCTAAGAGTGGAGGCAGATTGATTGAATGATTGATACATTGTGCGCGCCTTTGTGTTCATGAGTAGATCTCTGAATTGCCACCATAGTCACATTTTTTATCAACTGACAATGATCTTGGAGCTGCTTTCGATTGGGCGCTCTCCGTCGTGATCCCGTACAACAGTGTGCGCTGATGAGGTTTACCTAATTATTGTGCAATAGAGCGTTGGCAAGAGACGAGCAAAAAAATGGACTCGGGTAGATCCGACCCATCTTTCGATCTAGCGCCCCTGGATAGCTCTGGCGCGTTGCGCAACTCCATCACCAAGTGAAATTTCCTCCCCTTATACCTCCTCATCTAGATCGCTCACCCACACTGCCTCAGTTGTCGTGTCTGCTTAGTGGAGCCTAGTCGTCGGAACTTGAGTCGGTATACTGCCGCTTGGGGGAGCCAAAAAGAGAAAACTAGTCCAAGCACGATCATGATGTATGCAAAGAAGCAGTTACTCTGGCTGCTCGCGCGGCAACTGCATTGAGGAGAACGCTGTCGACTGCGAGCATCTGGACATACCGGGGTGTGCCTAGCGCTTTGTATCAAGCTCTCAGAGAGGGGACGATGGGGATAGACAAAGCGTGCGGGCGCACTAGTTAATACAGAGAAGCTTGCGTGCGTGGGAGTGTGCGAGGCAGAGAGCGGCGACATTGAACGCGCGCATTGGGACACCAGACTCCCAGGCCAGGACTCGAGAGCCGCAAAGCTGCGGACGTCAGGAGCTGCAATATTGCAATCCATTGCTTTCTACTTGCGTGGCCTGCATGCACCTCGCAGGCTGTGCGCCTTCCACGAGCGAGGCATTCGCTCATCCAATGAAAGTTCCTCATCGTCGTGGTCGACGGTGACGACGATTCTTTCTCGACGACGCAGTTTTACACTAATGAAATAAAAACCTCCACCTTATTGCTCTTGTTATGCCCGCCGAACGGGTTTCACTCAGTCCTTCTCATCTCAGGCGCTGATCTGGTTGCCCGTCTTGGATTCCCAGTGAACCGTCGTGTTTATTAACTTAATCATCTCGTTATCCGCACCGCGGCCGATCGAAAGTGGGCCTTATTGTTATTCTATTATTTACACTCTCACGCCCTCGTCTAGGTGAATCCAACTAGCCGAACCAAACCCTCGGCCCACCCTCGCCCCACACACGAATCCATATTAGCCCTTTGAACACGAACGCAGTGACCCCCGACCACGACCCCAACCATGAACGTAACCAAGTATTGCTTCAAACAAGCGGCTAGTCATCTCAAAACAAAACCAATCCGCCGGAATGCCGGCCAAGCGCCTCTCCTTGCGACGCGTTACTTCGCCACCAGCTCGCACCTACTCCAGCACCAAATACCTGAGCACCTCGAGTATGTGCCCAGCTCAGAGGATCCATCATTCTTTCAC
>SNVD02005325.1:0-22614 GCA_013180625.2 Boswellia sacra
AAGAGGGGGGGTGAATTGGGTTTTATTTATCAAAACGAATTTATAAAACTTTTCTTGAAAGATAAAAATTATTTCACTTTTTCTTTTGAGAATAGAAGTGAAGAAGATGAAAATAGAATTTATCTAAGATGCAATCAAGAGAATAGCAATAATAAATAATCTCAAGTGCAAGTAAATGTAAAGAGTATAGGGATAGAGAGAGTGCAAACTCAATTTACGTGGTTCGGCAAACCTTGCCTACGTCCACGGGCTCCTAGCTCCTCCACAAGCTAGGCTTTCCACTAAGTTGTCGAATACTTTACAACTTGCTTTATGACAACTTTTCACCAGAGACTTTTTCCTTCACTCTTGATAACACCACAGCCAAGAGTTTCTGTCTTGATGAACTAACCTCACCGAGGAAGATTTTCTCCTCAAGTATAGTCTTTTTATCCTTGACAGAAGATCTCACTCCTCTCCACAATATAAGAACAAAGAAGAGTTTTTACAACACAAGTGACAACTTCTCATTCAAAAGAGTAGATAGAAGAGATATAAATCTCTGTAATCTCGTTGATATTTCTCTTGCTTTTTGCTTGATAAAATGCTTCTTCTTGCCTACTATGTTGAATGCATGGGAGGATGGCTCCTTTTATAGGCAAATGAGATTAACTTAATCAAGTGAAGACACCATCTCCAAATTTTCTGCCCACCATAAAAACCATAATCTTGTCTGCCATTTTTGTCAATGTTCCGTCTGAAATTTGAAAATATGTAAAACATAAAAGATCTGCACATTTGAATAAGCTTTCCAACGCATCAAGAACCAAGTCATTTGGATATCTGTAGCTCAAGATATGGCCAAAACACCATTCAGTGCTCAAGTGACTTGATTTTTCTTTCATGTGTCTGTCCACTGACTTGAATGATAATTCTGTCAGCCTTCCATTTGAAATTTGAATTTCTTCAAACATAAAAGATCTTCATATTTGAATAAGCTTTCCAAACTTATAAGAGAAAGAATCAAGCAATAGATATCTCTAATCATTAATATAGATGGCTTAAAACCCATTCGGTTGTTTATGTGGTTGATTTTTCTTCCCGTTTACAGTCCCGGCCGAATTGCTGTCAATTATGTCGGTCTTTTCCATTTGAAAGTTTGAATTTCTTCAAAACCATATGATGTGCCTCATTAAGTCAGCTTTCCAATTCCATAAGAATCAAGTGATTTGGATATTTGTAGCTCAAGATATGTCCACAAGAGTATTCGGTGCTCATGTCAGCTGCTTCTATTTGTCTTTCAATTTGCATGATGATTTGGATGACCTTACACTTGAAATTTGAATTTCTTTAAAACATATGAAATGTTATAAATTGAGTAAGTTTTCCAAAGGCTCAAGAATCACATTATTTGGACATTTGTAGAGAAATATATGACCAATTGATAGAACATTGCTCATATATCACATTCATTGAATCAAACCTTGTACTTAAACTTTGATGCCTTTAACATGTAGTCTTCTCCTAAGCTTCAACACTTCATTTTAATAAACCCTTTCTTGATTTTATAATTATTTCAATAATCTTATTCTTGCACATAAATAAATATATTAGTAAATCTCAATGATCAATGTGTATTGTTATCATCAAAATTATCATATAGCCTTAGGGCTAACACTTTCTAATATGTGTTCCTTACTAGATTGTGCACAGGTATTGGAAAAAGGCTCAAAATCAAGATTTGAATAATTGGGGCAAATGAATGAAAGCAAGGAAGAGGAAGGTCCTAAGTTAGAATTGAAGCCCTTACCTGAAGGACTGAAATATGCATATCTTGGGGAGAATCAGACATATCTGGTGGTAATTTCTTCATCCCTCACATGTGAGCAACAAGGTAAGTTGATAGAAGTGCTTAAAAGGCATAAAAATGCAATTGGGTGGACTTTAAAAGATATAAAAGGCATTAACCCTTTAATTTGCACACATAGAATACACTTAGAGGAAAATGCCAAAACATCTCAACAACCTCAAAGGAGATTAAATCCACACATGAAAGAGGTCATTAGGGCTGAAGTTCTTAAACTACTTGATGTGGGAATTATCTATCCTATTTCTGATAGTAAGTGGGTAAGCCTACACAAGTAGTACCTAAAAAATCTGGCATCACAGTGGTTAAAAATGAAAAGGGTGAATTATTGCCAACTCGTATCTCATCTAGTTGGAGGATGTGCATTGATTATAGAAAATTAAATGCTGTCACTAGAAAAGACCATTTTCCCTTACCCTTCCTTGACCAAATTCTTGAAAGAGTAGCAGGAAACCCCTACTACTGCTTTCTTGATGGATACTCAGGCTACTATCAAATTCCCATTGCACTTGAAGACCAAGAAAAGACCACATTCACGTGCCCCGTTGGCACTTTTGCATTTAGGAGAATGCCTTTTGGACTTTGTAATGCCCCAGCCACTTTTCAAAGATGCATGTTAAGCATTTTTAGTGACATGGTCGAGCATTGTTTAGAAGTTTTCATGGATGATTTAACTGTCTTTGAAAACTCTTTTGATAATTGTCTTGAAAACTTAGAAAAAGTCCTACGAAGGTGTGTAGAAAAAGGTCTTATTTTGAATTGGGAAAAATGTCATTATATGGTCACTTCAGGAATTGTTTTAGGTCATGTGGTGTCTTCTAAAGGAATCGAAGTGGATAAAGCAAAAGTGGAATTAATTTCCCATTTGCCTCCACAAAAAACAGTTAAAGAGGTTCGTTCATTCTTAGGGCATGCTGGATTTTATAGGAGGTTCATAAGAAATTTCAGTGCTATCTAAACCTCTTTGTAACCTCTTAACAAAAGATACTTCCTTTGAATGGACTCAAGAATGTCAAAATGCCTTTGATACACTAATTGGACTTTTAACAACTGCTCCAATTATGCAATCTCCTGATTGGTCCTCGCCTTTTGAATTGATGTGTGATGCAAGTGACTATGCCGTTGGTGCTGTCTTAGGACAAAGAAAAGAAGATAAGCCGTATGTAATATACTATGCAAGTAGGACTTTAAATGATGCACAAATGAATTACACAACAACTGAGAAAGAACTACTTGCAGTAGTATTTGCATTGGACAAATTTTGATCTTATTTAATTGGCTCTCCAACAATTGTTTACACTGACCATGCTGCTGTGAGATATTTAATGACTAAACAGGATGCAAAACCTAGATTGATACGGTGGATCTTATTGCTCCAAGAATTCAACATCACAATAAAGGATAAGAAAGGAGCTGAAAATGTCGTTACTGATCATCTTTCAAGACTAACGACAAAGACATTAATTGAAACTTCACCTATCAATGATTCTTTTCCTGATGAATTTTTATTTTCCGTTGCTACTGTACCTTGGTTGGCTAATATTGTAAATTTTCTTGCGACAGGGAAAATGCCACCTCATTGGAAAGCTCAAGACAAAAGAAAGTTATTGACCGAGGTGAAAAATTTTTACTGGGATGATCCGTACCTTTTCAAATATTGTCCGGATCAAATAATAAGAAGCTGCATACCCGACAATGAGGGTAAGTAGTGTCATTAATTTTTGTCATTCCGAAGCATGTGGAGGACATTTTTCATCTAAAAAAATAGCTGCTCAAATCTTGCAATGTGGATTTTATTGCCCCACCTTATTTAAAGAGCACATGCATTTTGCAAAACTTGTGAAAATTGTCAAAAATTAGGATCCATTTCAAAACGAAACATGATGCCTTTGAATCCCATTCTTGTTGTTGAAATCTTTGACTGTTGGGGTAGATTCATATGGGACCCTTTCCCACCGTCATTTGGTTTTCGTGTAACACCTCCTTGTTGCAGTGACTATGTTTCAAAATGGGTCGAGGCAATTCTATGTCAAAACAATGACACAAAACAGTTATCAAATTCTTGAAAGAGAATATCTTGTTTAGATTTGGAATTCCTCGAGCCATTATTAGTGATGGGGGTACACATTTTTGTAACAAACCATTTGAAACTTTAATGAAGAAATATGGAATAACCCATAAAATTTCTACACCTTATCACCCACAAACAAGTGGACAAGTTGAATTAGCTAATAGGGAGATAAAACAGATATTAGAAAAAACGGTTAACCCAAATCGTAAAGATTGGTCTTTAAGACTTAATGATGCACTTTGGGCTTACCGAACTGCTTTTAAAACATCATTGGGAATGTCTCCTTATAGACTAGTTTATGGAAAACCTTGTCACTTGCCTGTGGAAATTGAGCATAAAGCTTATTGGGCTATTAAACATTCAACACAAATTTGAATGATGCTTGCAAGTTACGTAAACTCCAACTAAGTGAACTTGAAGAAATCAGGAATGAGGCTTATGAAAATTCTAAAATCTACAAAGAAAAAATGAAGGTTTTTCATGACAAATCCATTGTTAGAAAATCTTTTGAACCTTCACAAAAAGTTCTTTTGGATGATTCAAGATTGCATTTGTTTCCTGGTAAACTTCGGTCTCGTTGGACTGGGCCTTTCATTGTAAAAAATGTTTCCCTCATGGAGCAGTTGAAATTGAGAACCCAAAGAATGGTAATGTGTTTAAAGTTAATGGACAACGGTTAAAACCATTCTTTGAAAATTTTGCCCAAAACGACGAGTCCATTGCTTTAATCGATCCTTTTTAAGGATTGATTTTTCCCGGTCAAGTGGCGGATCCGGTACTCCGTGACATTTAAAGTCGGTTTTTCAGTTCCCTAAAAACTGTTGCTCACTTTGCATCCATTTTCTTTTATTCTCTGTCATTTTATTCACATGGATACCATTCTCTCAAAATTGCACAAACATTTTCCCTCTCTTCCTCAAAATGATTTGCTTAAAATTTACAAAGCTCGCGCAGAAAGACTAAGGATGTTGATGCGTAAGGGTATATGTACGTCTGATTTAAGAGGTTAAAATCTGAAAGCCAAGGTGCGATTCTTTGTGAGTTTTCAGATAATCTGTTTCCCATATGCCAAGGTTTGGCGGATAAAAAAGCTCTTATGCACCAAAAGCGAAGAGCAAAAAGGTTACAAGTTTGTTCCAGATGTGCAAGATGGACTTGTAACCAGCGTTGCCGCTCCTTGGGATATTTGTATAACAATCGAGAGGATAAACTACAGTTCATCAAGAATGGACTGAGTAAGGAGTCTTTGGATGATATCCGAACGACTCTTGAGACGCATTCTTGTGGACTTGTGCAGCGTGAAAATTTTAATTTGTGGACACAATTCCGAGATGAGCAGGAACGCTATAGTCTTGGGAATCTGACTCAAAACGACCCTGTTTGCCAGTTTATAAGAAAACTGGATGGGAAGCATATCCCCAACTCATAGAAGGTGTTTAAGCCGTTTCTGGACGTAAAACCAGAGGAAGATGTGAGCCACAGTCACAACTACCTGTACATATGCATGCGTGCCATCATTTTTGCATTTTAATACCTCATTGCTGTCATTTTTGAATTTGTATCTTTTGTTTGACTTATGGTGTCTTATTTCATCATCTTTTTTTGAATTTCTATGCATTATTGTCATATTTTTCAAAAAGCAACCGAGCTACCTATTTAGATGTCATCTTTAGCATACCTTTTTGCACTCCATAAATACCACATCTCTTATTCTCTTCCTCACACATAGTTAGAGAGTGGCATAGACATGGAGGGAACTTCACAACGTCGAATCCAAAGGATATGTGTATTCTGCGGATCTCGACCGGGTAAAAGTGAGGAGTTTGTAGAAGTAGCAAACTATCTTGGTAGGCTACTGGCTGAAAGAAAGATTCATGTGGTTTATGGGGGAGGTAGCCTCGGGTTAATGGGTTGTGTGTCAACAGCTGCACATGTAGGGGGTACTCAAGTTTTAGGAGTTATTCCTAAAGCTTTGGCTGTAGAAAGTATTGTTGGAAAAACGGTTGGGAAGGAGTTACAGGTCTCCTCTATGCATGAATGCATGGCACATATGCTCATCAATTCAGATGCCTTTATTGCTTTACCAAGTGGCTTTGGCACTCTTGAAGAAATTTTTCAAATTACCTCTTGGGCCCAACTGAATCTCCATCAAAAACCCATAGGTTTGTTGAATGTTAACAATTTCTTTGATCCTTTAATAAGTTTTGTTGATGCAGCTGTAGAACAAATTTTTATCCCACATTGGGGCGATAAGATCCTTGTTTCTGCACTTCTGCTGGTGCTTTACTTGGGCTATTAGCCAGAGTTGGTATTGATTCGTTCAAAAACAAAAAAAACTCGCCAGTATACTGGTCACACAAGTAATAAAGTGATGAGTAAGATATCGTTCCCACGAGGATTGATTCTAAATGAATTTGTTATTTTACAGCCACAACAGATAAATGGGGGGGTTTTGTTGATTGATTAATTAGATGAAATATTAATGCAAGTAAAGAATAACACAATGCTAACTTAATTGAAGTGAGAATTAATCACTGACGGAAATCTGGTTAAGGGATCATTCTCTGCCACAAGATATGGATTTTTGCGAATTAGTCGTAGAATTGTCATCCAATTACAGCATTGAAGTTATCAACCGTAGATAACAACAAGCTCTGTTATCCCAATCTTTCCTTACTTTGTTGTTAAATAGAATAGGCTCTTTACTTAATCTCTATCCATTAAACAACCTAGAACAAGCTCTCTAAATTTAATTCAATGGATGCATTATGAAAGAAAGACAGGTTGATCTAAGCAATAAACACACAAGCTCGGATTATTTAGCTTAGGTTATATTCTACAATTGCAATCTCTGATCACAATTTTGCTACTAATGATTAGAAATTCAAGACAATTACGGATCAAGATTTCTTGTCTAGCAATAGACAATATCCAGATTAATTCAGTTGGCCACCCAAATACAATCCAGCAAGCAATCATAAGCATTAAACATGGGAAAATACAAGCAACTTCAATTAGAGAATTGGATAACAATTCCTTGCACAATCAATTCACAAAAACCATATCACGGGCTTTGAAATCACCCTCAACCAATTCAGATTCAGTTACACATGTTTAAGAACGTGGTAAATACAATACAACATGGAGACATTCCAGCAAATGAAAGGGAAGGGAAAAACTTAGCAAATTTGATGTAATTCTCTTTGGATTGTAGTTCTTCCTCTTTCCAAGCTTCCTTTCTCCTTCAAGAACTCCAAGAGATGAAAGAATTCCAGAGTTGAAGCCTCCACCACGTTCTCCCCTCTTCCAGTTATCAAAATAAAACCCTAAAATGTGTTTAAATACTCTGCTACAGTGCTTGCTACAGTGCCCCGTATTATACATTCTACAGTGGCTTGTGGAATTATATTTCTATACATCTCACACTGTTTTGATTAGAACTTTTGGTACACTGAATGGATTTAAAAACCGTAAATTTCTCCAGAAAATAGACTTCGAGAGCTTTCCAACGGTATATAACATGTCATCGGGTTCATTGTATATCAATACAATTCAATCCGAGAAGATCACTGACTAGCAGAGGTGAAAATGAAGGGTTTTACTCCATTTTTGTGCAAGTTGCTCCAAAACTCCTACAAACCTCAAAACCAAACAAAAACATAAAAATACCAAGGAATATAGCAAAGAAACATGGACGAATTGATATAAAAGTAATACATAAATAGACACCTATCAAATTCCCCCACACTTATACTTTGCTAGTCCTCGAGCAACTAAAATGATACGAAACAAAACTAAACCGAAACAGAATCAAAGAAAAATTAAAACACACACAAATGCTTCAACTTGCAAATAAGCCTCAAAGATTGTACTTAATTATAACCCAAGGAAAACTTCAAAATAATGCACTTGATCAAGAATTTTATCTCAAAGATTAGTTTCGCTTCATTTCAATTCCTCAAGTGTGTGTGTTTAGAGCCATTCTCACCTAATCACTTGTAACCCGGATGAGTTTATGCATAAAAATGAATCATATTTAATATTGAAGATGTGTGTATAAATGAACTCCATAGGCCTGCTTTCAAGTCACTCTCCACTAATGTAGACATGCACAACACCAAGGATCAAGTAGGACTTTATTAAGCTTGTAACGTTTGGCTTGGGTGAAGGTATGATAAAGGATAATAATTTGGCTCAAATCACCCACAAACATATAAATCTGTCTCTTATACACATCTAGATGTGTATAAGAGACAGGTATAACACAACTTATTTCATTTCACCAGGTTACTCCCCCAAACTTATTTAGAACACTCAATCTTTTTTTTTTTTTCGTAGAAAACAAAAGAAAACTACACCCCCACACTTTGTTGTTTCATTCTTTTTAAGAAGACTTAAGGTATAGATCTCTTATTCTTCTTCTTTTGTTCTTTTTTTTCTTTTTTTTCTTTTTTTTTCCTTTTGTCTCTTTTTTTTTTGTATTACGTCTTCCCCTCCCCCACACTTAGACATACATTGTCCCAATGTGTAACTACTGGAACGTAAGTCCAAATTGACTTTTTTTTTTTCTTTTTTTTTTCTTTTCTTTTTTTTTTACAAACATAATATCCAACTAACTTGCATTTCTCATGACACATCCCAACCTCCTCTAACTTCCCAAAACCAGAACATAGCTCAAAATTTAATTGTGAATGATCTACATGCTCATATGTAAGGGATAAACTGTTTGGAACAAATTCATTTTAGGTTAGGAAATCTTTTAGTGAGTTAACAAAGAAAAAGGCTTACAGCGGCTCAAAGGGGTACTAGGGATCAATTTCTGTCAAGGTTGGCTATTAAGGCTCAAACGGTCCAAAGATGGCCTAAATCATTTCCCCAATGTTGCACAGTCTAGGATTTCGCCTCGAGTGACCATCAAACAGTTCTAGAATTCTTGAAATATTCTGGAGAAACACTTAAATTCCATAAATTTTCTCTAAGTAAACAATAACTCATGATAATGGCTCGGTGCTTCTTCAATTTTTGTGTCAAGGAATCAAAGGTACAGCAAAACGTAAATTAACTTTCAGCACAAAGTCCATGCATCATTTTATCATTTCCAAGAGGTTTATTCTTAATTTCAATCTTATCTTATCATCGGACCCACAAAGGCAAGAAAAAAGAAGGTACTTGGCGTTGTACACCCTGAGTCACAAGATTTGTATATTTCAACAATCCTTAGGACCAGTAGCCCGCGACTTAAGGGTTTCCAGCCTATTACCTTTATGATGACAAGAGAACACTTCAACAACATGAATAACAAACTACAGATTTATTTAGAAAGAATGCGTTTCAAGGGTTAAGGAAACCCCATATTCTGCCATTCTCAGGTTTTTCCATAATTTTTTTTTTTTGAATCGAAACTGATAAAGATAAAAACACATAACACTCTAAATTACGCAAAACTAAACTCACTCATAAAATAACAAAGTTCAACAAGTCAGCAAACAAAAACAAGTTAGTTAGAATGGGTCTACAAAGTTTAGAAGTGAGCCTCCTTATTCAGCCATTATGGATTGAAGAGATCCAGAATGCGTTTCAAGAGAACTTGAACTTTTTAAGCCACCACTCTAAAACCGAGATTAGAAAATATTACCTGGGACGAAAGAAATAACCTGAAAAAGCTCAAAAGAAATAACATGAAAACTCTCAAATAAACACAATAAAAAGAAAGCAAACACAAACAAAGCAAACCAGCAGATAGAGATTACAGCTGGAGGGTTAAAGCCAGTTGACGCCTTTTGTTGCCTTCTCCAAACCAATTTATCCGAGCCATTGTTGGATCAGGTGAATAGACGAATTCTTGTAGTTTGTCAATTAACTCTCCTGCAGTTGAAGCTGTAACCAGCATTTGCCTTGCTGACGGTGAGATAAAATTTTTTTCTACAGCTTGATCAAGAAAATACAACAAACCATCAAAAAAGTTATTGACATTTAACAAACCAATGGGTTTTTTATGGATGTTTAGCTGTGCCCAAGAGGTGATTTGAAATATCTCCTCTAATGTGCCATAACCACCGGGTAAAGCTATAAATGCATCGGACTTAACAATCATATGTGCAATACGCTCATGCATGCTAGAGACTTGTAACTCTTCCCCGATTGTGTTGCCTACGATATCTCGCACAGCTAATGGTTTAGGGATAATGCCGAGAACTTTACTTCCTCCCAAGGATGCAGCTGTCGACACACACCCCATTAACCCAAGACTACCCCCTCCATAAATCAAATGAATACCCCTCGCAGCTAATGTCCTACCAAGATCAAGAGCTGCTGTGGTAAACTCTCCATCTTTACCAAATTGCGATCCGCAAAATACGCATATATTGCGGAATCGCCGAATTGGTGTTTTCTCCATTTCTACAAGTGCTCTAATCTTGTGTAAGATACGTTAGATATTATGCTTTTCAATTGCAAGACAGGTTATGGAATGACATATGAAAATATGCAGAATGTATATATACACCCATAAAACTCTCAAATTTTGACACATGGGGACATACTTTCGGTGGGGGTTGCTCGATGCAGATTTATCGCCCCAAGATTTGAAAAAATGAGATATGCTTTCGGCGAGGTTTGACAAAACCTACACACTTGTCTCCCACGTGAAGCATGGAAAATGGAGATACACTTTCGGCGGGGGTTGACAAAACCCCCACACTTGTCTCCCACGTGAAGCATAAAAAATAGAGATACACTTTCGGTGGAGGTTGACAAAACCTCCACACTTGTCTCCCACGTGTACTTATGCCATAGGGTAGTCATATGGTTTGTCAAAAAGAAAACTTGAAATTAAAACAAACAAAATCAACAAACAACAACAACACAAAAACAACATTGATAATCAGATCAAACGAAACAAGAAAAAAAATTCTACAACAACAACACACATTCACATATACAAGTAGTTGTGATTGTGGCTCACATCTTCCTCTGGTTTTACGTCCAGTAACGGCTGAAACGCCTTCTATGAGTCGGGGATTTGCTTCCCATCCAGTTTTCTTATAAACTGGCAAACAGGGTCGTTTTTAGTCAGATTCCCTAGACTATAACACTGCAATTCATCACGAAATTGTGTCCATAGATTAAGCAATTCACGCTGAACAAGTCCACAAGAATGTGACTCGAGAGTTAACAAAACATTATCCAGCGACTCATTACTCAAACCATTCTTAATAAATGAAAGTTTATCTTCTCTATTCCTGGACGCAAAACCTAATGAACGACAAGTCTGGTTACAATTCCATCTAGCACATTTATAACATACTTGTAACCTTTTCGCTCTTCGCCTCTTGGCGTAGTAGCTCTTTCCTAGACCAGGCATGTATTTTGCGAGATTAATGTCCGGCTCACCGGACAATCTCACCTTGGCTTCGATAAGCCATCGGATATCAGCAGGCACATTTAGGAGCTTCAACGCCCAAAGTCTAGTCATCCGTACTTTATAAATTTTAAACACAGCATTTTGAGGAAGTGAAGGAATATATTTTCGAAGGTTCGACAAAAAGATATCGGCATCCATTGAAGAGGAGAAAAGAAGAGATATTACCGATAATGCGATCGGGTTTGTTTTTCTCCAAGATATGCACGTTTCAAACCTTTGGCGAATGACTTCAACTTTCGTGTGGATGTTTCCACAAGCTGCTGCACGAATGAGCTCAAAGCACAGAGTAATCAAATTAAACAAAAGAAAGGAAAAGAAAAGAGCAGAAACGAAACTAAAGACACATAAAAGAGATAACAACACAATAACAAACAAAAGTCAAAACAAGTAAAAACAAATAAAAACAAATAAGACAGATATCAAAGAGAGATAAAACCTTATCAATTTGATGGCCTACGAATGGAATCTCCTCGAGACACAAAAATTCATCATTACTACCTTATTTTATTTTTTCTTTTCTTTTCTTTTATTTATTTTTTTTTTTTTTTTTTCCAAAAACAAACCCCAAATTTGGGGGGTGGGTTGCCTCCCAATAAGTGCTTGGTTTAACGTCCTCAGCCCGACGTTGGTTCCATCATGGAAGGATCCAATTTCTGTTGTGCTTCTCTAATGGGCTTGGATCCCTCTTCTAACAAGATACGGTCAATGCATACGGATGGGCCTTGGATTTCAACAATTGCCCACTCAATAGCTATTTTGTTATCTGTAAGTATTCGGACGAGTTTCTCTTCTTGTATTCGTGCAAGGCCCATTTCCATTGTAACTCGCAAAGTATCATTCTCACCCAAGAATCCATAATTCAAATGATCTGGAAGTGACTTAAGCTCCAAGGTATTGGCTGTCATCACAGAAGAAAGAAGTTTCTTATTAGATAAAGGCAATTCAATGTACGAAACATCATACCTATTTGTGATGATAGCTATAGTCTCAGCCAAGCTTGCCACAGCTTCCTCCATTTCTTTGGACACTTGTATTAACCTTCTTGATTCCTTGGAATTTTCTGTCCCTATGTGTTCACTAAAAACCACTTCCAATCCATCCTTGTGAGTTAACTCAAAATGTTGTTGTGACAAAGAATCAATAACATCAACTGCAAAAACAGAATGCAAGTCACTAGGGTACCTCATTGTCTCAAAAATATTGAAATGAATCACTTCGCCATCGAATTCCATGGTGAGAGTGCCATCATGAGCATCAATCTTAGTTCGAGCAGTTTTCAAGAATGGTCTCCCCAAAAGAATTGGTGTTGGATTAGGAGATGTCTCATCCTCCATTTCAAGAACATAGAAATCTGCTGGGAAACCAATTGATTCACCTGCACAAGCACATCTTCCACAACTCCCTTGGGATATGCATTAGAACGGTCAGCAAGTTGAATGGTAATACCAGTTTCCGCAAGAGGTCCAAGATTTAAAGAAGCATAAATAGAATATGGCATGATATTAATAAATGCTTCTAAATATAACATAGCTCTTTCAAACTTAGTTTTACCCATGGTACATGTAATGGTGAACGTACCTGGATCTTTGCACTTTGGAGGAATTTTCCTTTGCAATACAGCTGAAACATCTTCCCCCACATTACGTTCTCATTTCTTTTTAACTTTCTTTTGCTGGTGCATAACTCCTTGAGACATTTTGTATAATGAGGTACTTGCTCGATAGCATCCAGAAGTGTATATTTACCTCGATTTTGTAAGAAGTTTCCAGGATTTCTTGTTCTTGGTCCTCCTTCGATTTTGCAAATCTACTAGGAAAAAGTGGAGGAGAAACATATGAAGGAATGGGAGTTATAGGATTTACCTGAGAAGCCAGTGTTTTGTTCCTGTGGAAGTGGTTGTCATCTCCTTCCATCAGCTTTGGATTTTCTTTGGTAGGACATCTAATTGCTCTCCACCGTCGCGAATTATCGCACTAACAGTCTCTCCTGGATTGAATCACCGTTTTGAGAGATATTTTTCTGAGTCTTGGCCCTCAAATTTGCTCATGCTAGTAGCCATTGTCCCATTTGATTTGGCCAGGTTTTGGATACTTGCCCCAGTTTTCCTGCTGGAATTGCTTGTGTTAGTGGCAAGTGCATTAACAATATCTTCGAGAGACATAACTGAGTTTTGTGAAGCTGGTTGCGGTGCTGGATGTGGCATTGGTGGTGGTTGCATTTGAAATGGTTGCTGCACTCTAGGTTGATTGAAACTTGGTGGCCGATTTGGTATCACATTTGGAGTGATTGGTTGATGATTCCAGTAACTGAAATTATGTTGATCTTCCCATCCAGCATTGTAAGTGCTAGAGAAAGGATCCTACCATTGCCTCGTTTGCCCTGGAAATCCACCCATGGCATTGGCTTGTTCCATATATTCTTCTTGTAAAGTTTGATACATGTTGATTGGATGCTCCATCGTAGAATATATCCCACATTCATAAGATTTTTGCATATCTCCTACCACCATGTTTTCCACAAGAGAGGTTAGCTCAGAAAGTTGTTGTTCAATGTTCGGAGTGCTTACCTCATTTACTCTCCATGGTAGTTGTGGCTCAAATCCACCACTGAATTGATGGAAGTTTACTGCCATGTCGTCTAAACACAAACAATCAAAAAAGAAAAACAAACAAAAATATGAATCAACAATGAAAACAAAATAACACATCGATTAGAAAATCAATCCCCGGCAACGGCGCCAAAAACTTGATGCGTTCGAAACTAGCAAGTATACTAGTCGCACAAGTAATAAAGTGATAAGTAAGATATCGTTCCCACGAGGATTGATTCTAATTGAATTTGTGATTTCCAGCAACAATAAACTAAACAGGGGGGGATTTTTGTTGAATGCTTTACTAAATGAAATAAGAATGCAAGTAAAGAATAACAAAACAGAAAGTAAATTTGAATGAAAAATCAATGGGAGAAACCTGGTTAAGGGATCCTTCTCTACCACAAGATATGGATTTGCGAATTAATCATAGAATTGTCATCCAATTACCCCATTGAAATTATCAACCGTAGATAACAACAAGCTCTGTTATCCCAATCTTTCCTTACTTTGTTGTTAAATAAAACATGCTCTTTATTTAATCTCTATCCATTAAACAACCTAGAACAAGCTCTCTAAATTTAATTCAATGGATGCATTACGATAAAAAAGATAGGTTGATCTAAGCAATAAACACACAAGCTCGGATTATTTAACTTAGGTTGTATTCTCCAATTGCAATCTCTGATCACAATTTTGCTACTAAAGATTAGAAATTCAAGACAATTACGGATCAAGATTTCTAGTCTAGCAATAGACAATATCCAGATTATATTCAGTTGGCCACCCCAATACAATCCAGCAAGCAATCATAAGCATTAGACATGGGAAAATACAAGCAACTTCAATTAGAGAATTGGATAACAACTTCTTGCACAATCAACTTATAAAAACCATATCAGGTGCTTTGAAATCACCCTCAACCAATTCAGATTCAGTTACACATGTTTAAGAACGTGGTAAAATACAATACAACCTGGAGACATTCCAGAAAATGAAAGGGAAGGGAAAAACTTAGCAAATTTGATGTAATTCTCTTTGGATTGTAGTTCTTCCTCTTTCCAAGCTTCCTTTTCCTTCAAGAACTCCAAGAGATGAAAGAATTCCAGAGCTGCAGCCTCCTCCACGTTCTCCCCTCTTCAAGTTATGAAATAAAACCCTAAAATGTGTTTAAATACTCTGCTACAGTATCGTGCTACAGTGTCCCGTATTATACATGCTACAGTGATGTGTGGAATTACATTTCTACACTTCTTACACTGTTTTGATTACAACTTTCGGTACACCGAATGGATTCATAAACCGTAAATTTCTCCAAAAAGTAGACTTCGAGAGCTTTTCAACGGTATATGATATGTCATCGGGTTCATTGTATATCAATACAATAAAATCCGAGAAGATGGCTGACTAGCAGAGGTGAAAATGAAGGGTTTTTACTCCATTTTTGTGCAAGTTGCTCCAAAACTCCTACAAACATCAAAACCACACAAAAACATAAAAATACCAAGGAATATAGCAAAGAAACATGGACAAATTGATATGAAAATGATATATAAATAGACACTTATCATTTACCTCGATTTTGCAAAAAGTTTCTAGGATTTTCTGTTCTTGTTCCTCCTTCTTCGATTTTGCAAATCTACTAGGAAAAAGTGGAGGAGTAACAAATGAAGGAATGGGAGTTATAGGATTTACCTGAGAAGTCAATGTTTTGTTCATGGTGGATGTGGTGTCATTTCCTTCATCAGTTTGTGATTTTCCCAGTAAGACATCTAATTGCTCTCCACTTTGCAAAGTTATCGCACTAGCAGTCTCGCTTGGATTGATCACCGTTTGAGAAGATAATTTTTTTGAGTCTTGGCCCTCGAATTTGCTCATGCTAGTAGCCAATTGTCCCATTTGATTTGCCAGGTTTTGGATACTTGCCCCAGTTTCCTGATGGAATTGCATTGTTTTAGTGGCAAGTGCATTAACAATGTCCTGGAGAGACATACCTGAGTTTTGTGAAGCTGGTTGCGGTGCTGGATGTGGCATTGGTGGTGGTTGCATTTGAAAAGGTTGCTGCACTCTAGGTTGATTGAAACCTTGTGGCCGATTTGGTATCACATTTGGAGTGATTGGTTGATGATTCCAGTAACTGAAATTATGTTGATCTTCCCATCCAGCATTGTAAGTGCTAGAGAAAGGATCATACCATTGCCTCGTTTGTCCTGGAAATCCACCCAGGGCATTGGCTTGTTCCATAGATTCTTCTTGTAAAGTTGGATACATGTCGATTGGATGCTCCATCGTAGAATATATCCCACATTCATAAGATTTTTGCATATCTCCTACAGCCATGTTTTCCACAAGAGAGGTTAGCTCATAAAGTTGTTGTTCAATATTCGGAGTGCTTACCTCATTTACTCTCCATGGTACTTGTGGCTCAAATCCGCTACTGAATTGATAGAAGTTTACTGCCATATTGTCTAAACACAAACAATCAGAAAAGAAAAACAAAGAAAATATGAATCAACAATGAAAACAAAATAACAAATCGATTAGAGAATCAGTCCCCGGCAACGGCGCCAAAAACTTGATGCGTTCGAAACTAGCAAGTATACTAGTCGCACAAGTAATAAGGTGATAAGTAAGATATCGTTCCCACGAGGATTGATTCTAATTGAATTTGTTATTTCCAGCAACAATAAACTAAACAGGGGGGATTTTTTGTTGAATGATTTACTAAATGAAATAAGAATGCAAGTAAAGAATAACAAAACAGAAAGTAAATTTGAATGAAAAATCAATGGGAGAAAGCTGGTTAAGGAATCCTTCTCTACCACAAGATATGGATTTGCGAATTAATTGTAGAATTGTCATCTAATTACAGCATTGAAGTTATCAACCGTAGATAATAACAAGCTCTATTACCCCAATCTTTCCTTACTTTGTTGTTAATTAAAACAAGATCTTTATTTAATCTCTATCCATTAAACAACCTAGAACAAGCTCTCTGAGTTTAATTCAATGGATGTATTATGATAATAAAGATAGGTTGATCTAAGCAATAAACACACAAGCTCGGATTATTTAACTTAGGTTGTATTCTCCAATTGCAACCTCTGATCACAATTTTGCTACTAAGTTTTAGAAATTCAAGACAATTACGGATCAAGATTTCTAGTCTAGCAATAGACAACAACCAGATTATATTCAGTTGGCCATTCGAAATACAATCCAGCAAGCAATGATAAGCATTAGATATAGGAAAATACAAGCAAATTCAATTAGAGAATTGGATAACAACTTCTTGCACAATCAACTTACAAAAACCATATCAGGGGCTTTGAAATCACCCTCAACCAATTCAGATTCAGTTACACATGTTTAAGAACGTGGTAAATACAATACAACATGGAGACATTCCAGAAATGAAAGGGAAGGGAAAAACTTAGCAAATTTGATGTAATTCTCTTTGGATTGTAGTTCTTCCTCTTCCAAGCTTCCTTTCTCCTTCAAGAACTCCAAGAGATGAAAGAATTCCAGAGCTGCAGCCTCTACCACGTTCTCCCCTCCTTCCAGTTATCAAAATAAAACCCTAAAATGTGTTTAAATACTCTGCTACAGTGAATTGCTACAGTGCCCGTATTATACATGCTACAGTGACTTGTGGAATTATATTTCTATACATCTCACACTGTTTTGATTACAACTTTTGGTACACTGAATGGATTTATAAACGGTAAATTTCTCCAGAAAATAGACTTCGAGAGCTTTCCAACGGTATATAACATGTCATCGGTTTCATTGTATATCAATACAATTAAATCCAAAAAATCAACTTACTTGTTATAATTGAAAAAAATAAGAATGCAAATTACGAATAACAAAACAGAAAGTAAATTTGAATTGAAAAATCAATGGGAGAAAGCTGGTTAGTGATCCTTCTCTACCAAAGATATGGATTTGGTTGAATTAATCGTAAATTGTCATCCATACGTATTGTAAGTTATCACCAGATAACAACAAGCTCTGTTACCCAAATCTTTCCTTACTTTGTTGTTAAAAAAAACAAGCTCTTTATTTAATCTCTATCTATTAAACAACCTAGAGCAAGCTCTCTAAATTTAATTCAATGAAAGCATTACGATAAGAAAGATAGGTTGATCTAAGCAATAAAGACACAAGCTCGGATTATTTAACTTAGGTTGTATTCTCCAATTGCAATCTCTGATCACAATTTTGCTACTAAGGATTAGAAATTCAAGACAATTACGGATCAAGATTTCTAGTCTAGCAATAGACAACAACCAGATTATATTCAGTTGGCCACCCAATACAATCAGCAAGCAATCATAAGCATTAGATATAGGAAAATGCAAACAACTTCAATTAGAGAATTGGATAACAATTTCTTACACAATCAACTCACAAAAACCATATCAAGGGCTTTGATGCGTTCGAAACTAGCAAGTATACTAGTCGCACAAGTAATAAAGTGATGAGTCAGATATCGTTCCCACGAGGATTGATTCTAATTGAATTTGTTATTTCCAGCAACAATAAACTAAACAGGGGGGATTTTTGTTGAATGATTTACTAAATGAAATAAGAATGCAAGTAAAGAATAACAAAACAGAAAGTAAATTTGAATGAAAAATCAATGGGGGAAATCTGGTTAAGGGATCCTTCTCTACCACAAGATATGCATTTGCGAATTAATTGTAGAATTGTCATCCAATTACACCATTGAAATTATCAACCGTAGATAACAACAAGCTCTGTTATCCCAATCTTTCTTTACTTTGTTGTTAAACAAAACAGGCTCTTTATTTAATCTCTATCCATTAAACAACCTAGAACAAGCTCTCTAAATTTAATTCATGGATGCATTATGAAAAGAAAGACAGATTGATCTAAGCAATAAACACACAAGCTCGGATTATTTAACTTAGGTTGTATTCTCCAATTGCAATCTCTGCTCACAATTTTGCTACTAATGATTAGAAATTCAAGACAATTACGGATCAAGATTTCTAGTCTAGCAATAGATAACAACCAGATTTTACTCAATTGGCCACCCAAATACAATCCAGCAAGCAATCATAAGCATTAAACATGGAAAATACAAGCAACTTCAATTAGAGAATTGGATAACAATTCCTTGCACAATCAATTCACAAAAACCATATCAAGGGCTTTGAAATCACCCTCAACCAATTCAGATTTAGTTACATATATTCAGACAGAACACAAATACACTAGAATATGGAGACATTCCAGAAAATGAGAGGAAAAGGGAAAACTTAGCAAATTTGATGAAATCTATTAAGATTTGTAGTTCTTCCTCTTTCCAAGCCTTCAATCTCCTTCAAGAACTCCAAGAGATGAGAGAAATCCAAAGATGCAGCCTCCTCCACGTTCTCCCCTCTTCAAGTTATCAAAATAAAACACTAAAATGTGTTTAAATACTCTGCTACAGTGACTTGCTACAGTGCCCCGTATTATACATGCTACAGTGACTTGTGGAATTATATTTTTATACATCTCACACTGTTTTGATTACAACTTTTGGTACAATGAATGGATTTATAAACCGTAAATTTCTCCAGAAAATAGACTTCGAGAGCTTTCCAACGGTATATAATATATCATCGGGTTTATTGTATATCAATACAATTAAATCCTGTCTCTTATACACATCTAGATGTGTATAAGAGACAGGTCTAAGTGTGGGGGAATTTGATAAGTGTCTATTTATATATCATTTTCATATCAATTCGTCCATGTTTCTTTTCTATATTCCTTGGTATTTTTATGTTTTTGTGTGGTTTTGATGTTTGTAGGAGTTTTGGAGCAACTTGCACAAAAATGGAGTAAAACCCTTCATTTTCACCTCTGCTAGTCAGTGATCTTCTCGGATTTAATTGTATTGATATACAATGAACCCGATGACATATTATATACCGTTGGAAAGCTCTCGAAGTCTATTTTCTGGAGAAATTTACGTTTAATAAATCCATTCAGTGTACCAAAAGTTGTAATCAAAACAGTGTGAGATGTATAGAAATATAATTCCACAAGCACTGTCGCATGTATAATACGGGGCACTGTAGCAAGTCACTGTAGCAGAGTATTTAAACACATTTTAGGGTTTTATTTTCATAAATTGAAGAGGGGAGAACGTGGTGGAGGATGCAGCTCTGGAATTCTTTCATCTCCTGGAGTTCTTGAAGGAGAAAGGAAGCTTGGAAAGGAAGAACTACAATCCAAAGAGAATTACATCAAATTTGCTAAGTTTTTCCCTTCCCTTTCATTTTCTGGAATGTCTCCATGTTGTATTGTATTTACCAAGTTCTTAAACATGTGTAACTGAATCTGAATTGGTTGAGGGTGATTTCAAAGCCCTGATATGGTTTTTGTAAGTTGATTGTGTAAGGAATTGTTATCCAATTCTCTAATTGAAGTTGCTTGTATTCTCCCATATTTAATGCTTATGATTGCTTGCTGATTGTATTTGACTGGCCAACTGACTATAATCTGGTTGTGATTTATTGCTAGACTAGAAATCTTGATCCGTAATTGTCTTGAATTTCTAAGCATTAGTAGCAAAATTGTGATCAGAGATTACAATTGGAGAATATAACCTAAGTTAAATAATCCGAGCTTGTGTGTTTATTGCTTAGATCAACCTATCTTTCTTATCCTAATGCATCCATTGAATTAACTCAGAGAGCTTGTTCTAGGTTGTTTAATGGATAGAGATTAAATAAAGAGCTTGTTTTATTTAACAACAAAGTAAGGAAAGATTGGGTTAATAGAGCTTGTTATTATCTACGGTTGATAACTTCAATGCTGTAATTAGATGACAATTCTACAATTAATTCGCAAATCCATATCTTGTGGTAGAGAAGGATCCCTTAACCAGCTTTCTCCCAGTGAGTTTTCATTCAAATTTACTTTCTGTTTTGTTATTCTTTACTTGCATTCTTATTTCATTTAGTAAAGAATTCAACAAAAACCCCCCTGTTTAGTTTATTGTTGCTGGAAATAACAAATTCAATTAGAATCAATCCTCGTGGGAACGATATCTTACTCATCACTTGATTACGTGTGCGACTAGTATACTTGCTAGTTTCGAACGCATCAAGTTTTTGGCGCCGTTGCCGGGGATTGATTTTCTAATCGATTTGTTATTTTGTTTTCATTGTTGATTCGTATTTTTTTTTGTTTTTCTTCTCTGATTGTTTGTGTTTAGGAGACATGGCAGTAAACTTTCAACAATTTAGTAGCCGATTTGAGCCACAGTTACATTGGAGTGTAAATGAGGTAAGCACTCAGAACATTGACCAACAACTTTCTGAGCTAACTTCTCTTGTGGAAAACATGGCTGTAGGAGATATGCAGAAATCTTATGCATGTGACGTATATTCTACCATGGAGCATCCAATCGATATGTATCCAACTTTACAAGAAGAATATATGGAACAAGCCAATGCCATGGATGGATTTCCAGGACAAACAAGGCAATGGTATGATCCCTTCTCTAACACTTATAATGCTGGATGGGGAGATCATCCTAATTTTAATTACTGGAATCATCAACCAATCGCCCCAAATGCCATACCAAATTGGACGCAAGGTTTCAATCAACCTAGAGTGCAGCAACCATTTCAAATGCAAACACCACCAATGCCACAACCAGCACCACAACCAACTCCAGAAAACTCAGGTATGTCTCTCCAGGATATTGTTAATGCACTTGCCACTAACACAATACAATTCCAGCAGGAAACTGGGGCAAGTATCCAAAATCTCGCAAATCAAATGGGAAAATTGGCTACTAGCATGAGCAAATTCGAGGGCCAATGCTCAGAAAAATTATCTTCTCAAACGGTGATCAATCCAAGAGAGAATGCTTGTGCGATAACTTTGCGAAGTGGAGAGCAAATTCGAAATGGAGAGCAAATGGAAACTGGGGCAAGTATCCAAAACCTGACAAAGAAATCACAAATTGATGAAGGAGATGACACCACTTCCACCATGAACAACACATCATCTTCTAAGGTCGATCTTGAAACTCAAATTCCTTCTTAATTTACTCCTCCACCATTTCCTAGCAGATTTGCAAAATCAAAGAAGGAGGAACAAGAACAAGAAATCCTGGAAACTTCTCACAAAATCGAGGTAAATATACCACTTCTGGATGCTATCGAGCAAGTACCTTGTTGTACAAAATTTCTCAAGGAGTTATGCACCAACAAGAGAAAGTTGAAGGGAAATGAGAAAGTAAGTGTGGGGGAAAATGTTTCAGCTGTATTGCAAAGAAAAATTCCTCCGAAATGCAAAGATCCAGGGAGACCATCCTTGAAAAATGCTAGAACCAAGATTGATGTTTATGATGGCACTTTAACCATGGAGTTTGATGGCAAAGTCATCCGTTTCAATATTTTCAAGTCAATGAGGTACCCTAGTGACTTGCATTCTGTTTTTGCAGTTGACGTTGTTGATTCTTTGTCACAACAATATTTTGATTTAACTCGCAAGAATGGATTGGATGTAGCTATTAGTGAGCATATAGGGATAGAAAATTCCAATGAGTTAGGAATTTTGATACAAGTGTCCAAAGAAATGGAGGAAGCTGTGGCAAGCTTAGATGAGACTATAGCCATAACCAAAAGCAGGTATGATGTTTCGTATAT
>SNVD02005326.1:20000-22472 GCA_013180625.2 Boswellia sacra
AATGATTTTAGGTGGCGTTTGTTTGTGTTTTGGAAGCGGTTTGGCGGAAGATTTTTGAGGTTGGCACGATTCGCTGCACGTTGGCAGCCCACGGTGCAGCACATTGCTGCACATCATGCCGCAGTTGCTGCTGCCCATGGGTGTGCAGCAATGTGCTGCAGCTTGGCCTGCCAGCGTGCAGCCGTGGTGCCATGAGGGGCAATTTTTCGACGTTCGCGCTCTTGGCTGATTTTTTGCAAGGACACCGAGCAAAATGCAACCGTGGCACGAATGAAAGCGAAAATTAAAAAAAAAAATAAATTGAAGGTGGAAGGTGGGGCCCACTTGCAAAAAAAGTGAAAAAAATGGAAAAAAAATAAAACAATGTTAGTGTAACGAAGAGAAGAGAAACGTGAAGGAAATCGCGTTACTAACTTTTAAAAAACAGAAAACGTGCTGCTGGTTGCATGTGGGGCGCCCATGGCGCTGCCCTTGCTGCACGGATGGGCGCTGGCTAACCTCCCTTGGGGCTTGGTGTTGCCCACGACGTGTCCCTCGTGCTGCAGTTGCTGCACGTTGGGGCGCCCATGGTGCCTGCCCTTGTTGCGTGACGGGTGCTGGCTAACCTCCCTTCGGGCTTGGGTGTTGCCCACACTGCCCCTCAGTGCTGGCATTTGCTGCACCGTTGGGCGCCCGGGTGCTGCCCTTGGCTGCGGTAGATGGGTGCTGGCTTAACCTCCCTTGGGGCTTGGGTTTTGCCCATGACGTACCCCTCGTGTTGCGGCTGTTGCTGAACGTTGGGCGCTCGTGGGGCTGCCCTTGCTGCATCGGTGGGGGCTGGCTAACCTCCTTTGGGGCTTGGGTGCTGCCAGTGGCGCTGCCCTTGCTGCATGGATGGGGGCTGGCTAACCTCCCTTGGGGCTACGATTGCTGCATGCATGGGCGCTGGGTGCTGCATGTGAGGGCGCTGGGTGCTGCATGCATGGGGCGCTGTGGCCTGCATGTGTGGACGCTGGGCGCTGCATGCGTGCTGCATGCATTGGCGCTGCGGGCTGCATGCGTGGGGCGCTGGGGCTGCTCGCGTGGGCGCTGGGCGCTGCATGCGGGGGCCGCTGGGCGCTGCCCGCGTGGGCGCTGGGGCGCTGCATGCGTGGGTCCTGGCCGCGCCATGGGCGCTGGGCGCTGGCATGCGGTGCGCGCTGGGCTGCTCGCGTGGGCGCTGGGGGCTGCAAGCGTGGGGCGCTGGGCGCTGCCCGCGTGGGCGCTGGGCGCTGCATGCGTGGGGTGCTGGGCGCGCCATGCTTGCGCGCTGGGCGCTGCATGCGTGGGGCGCTGGGCGCTGGTCGCGTGGGCGCGCCATGGGCGCTGTGGCCTGCATGCATGGGCGCTGTGGCCTGCTGGCATGGGCGCTGTGGCCTGCATGCATGGGGCGCTGGGGCTGCATGGCTGGGCGCTGCGGGCTGCTCGCATGTCCGCTGTGGCCTGTGCGTGCGCGGGCGCTGGGCGCTGCATGGCTGTGGCGCTTGGGGCTGCCCCAAAAAAAAATGGCTGGCCGCTGCGGGGTTGCTGGCTGGGCGTGCTCGCATGGGCGCGGTGGCCTGCATGCATGGGCGCGGGGGGCTGCATGCCTGGGCGCTGTGGCTTGCTCGCGTGGGCGCTGCGGGCTGCATGGCTGGGCGCTGCTCGCATGGGCGCTGTGGCCTGCACGCGTGGGCGCTGTGGCCTGCTCGCATGGGCGCTGCGGGCTGCATGGCGGGGCGCTGTGGCCTGCTTGCATGGGCGCGGTGGCCTGCATGGCTTGGCCCCGTGTGCTGCATGCTTGGTGCGCTGGGGCTGCATGGCTTGGCCCCGTGTGCTGCATGCGTGGGCGCCGTGTGCTGCATGCATGGGGCGCCGGGTGCTGCAAGCATGGGACGCGGGTTTGGTGCCCGTGTGGGTGTTGGCTGCGCCCGGGCCTTGCACGAGGGGCCACGAGTGAGCGAGGTCGTGCGCTGTTTGAGCTCGTGAAGGATACGACACGCCGCATACGGGGTCTCGGTGAGCTGAGTCCGAAGCCTTGGGTCGAAACGCGAGGGGCGGTGGTGGTTTTAACCTCCGCGTAGCGGGAAGCGTCAAGGAAGGGGGAAAGACGAGTTTTGGGAGTTGAGGGGGAGGGACGAATCGAAGCGACACAGGGCTGAATCTCAGTGGATCGTGGCAGCAAGCCCACTCTGCCACTTACAATACCCCGTCGCGTATTTAAGTCGTCTGCAAAGGATTCTACCCGCCGCTCGGTGGGAATTACGCTTCAAGGCGGCCCCTGCGGCCCTTCCGCCGCGGGGCTTCACCAACGACACGTGCCTCTGGGGACCGGGAGGTCCCTACTGCGGGTCGGCAAACGGGCGGCGGGCGCACGCGTCGCTCTAGCCCGGATTCTGACTTAGAGGCGTTCAGTCATAATCCAGCGCACGGTAGCTTCGCGCCACTGGCTTGTCAACCAAGCGCGATGACCAA
>SNVD02005327.1:0-22680 GCA_013180625.2 Boswellia sacra
CTGTAACCAGGATTTGCCTCGCCGACTGTGAGATGAAGTCTTTTTCTACTGCTTGATCAAGAAAAGACAACAAACCATCAAAAAAATTATTGACATTTAACAAACCAATGGGTTTCCGATGGATGTTTAGCTGTGCCCAAGAGTGATTTGAAATATCTCCTCTAATGTACCATAACCACCGGGCAAAGCTATAAATGCATCAGATTTAATGACCATATGTGCAATACGCTCATGCATGTTAGAGACCTGTAACTCTTCCCCCATTGTGTTGCCTATGATATCTCGCACAGCTAATGGTTTAGGGATAATGCCGAGAACTTTACTTCCTCCCAAGGATGCAGCTGTCGACACACACCCCATTAACCCAATACTACCCCCTCCATAAATCAAATGAATACCCCTCGCAGCTAATGTCCTACCAAGATCAAGAGCTGCTGTTGTAAACTCTCCATCTTTACAAATTGCGATCCACAAAATACGCATATATTTTGGAATCGCCGAATTGGTGTTTTCTCCATTTCTAAAAGTGCTCTAAACTTTTGCAATACAATGATGTACGTTAGGTATTATGCGATTCAAGTGCAAGACAGGTTATAAAATGACATTTCAAAATATGCAGCATGGATATATACACCCATAAAACTCTCAAATTTTGACACATGGGGACATACTTTCGGTGGGGGTTGCTCGATGCAGATTTATCGCCCCAAGATTTGAAAAAATGAGATATGCTTTCGGCAATGTTTGACAAAACCTACACACTTGTCTCCCACGTGAAGCATGGAAAATGGAGATACACTTTCGGCGGGGGTCGACAAAGCCCCCACACTTGTCTCCCACGTGAAGCATTAAAAATAGAGATATACTTTCGGTGGAGGTTGACAAAACCTCCACACTTGTCTCCCATGTGTACTTATGCCATAGGGTAGTCATATGGTTTGTCAAAAAGAAAACTTGAAATTAAAACAAACAAAATCAACAAACAAACAACAACACAAAAACAACATTGATAATCAGATCAAACGAAACAAGAAAAAAAATTCTACAACAACAACACACATTCAAATATACAAGTAGTTGTGATTGTGGCTCACATCTTCCTCTGATTTTACGTCCAGTAACGGCTGAAACGCCTTCTATGAGTCGGGGATTTGCTTCCCATCCAGTTTTCTTATAAACTGGCAAACAGGGTCGTTTTAAGTCAGATTCCCTAGACTATAACACTGCAATTCATCACGAAATTGTGTCCATAGATTAAGCAATTCACGCTGAACAAGTCCACAAGAATGTGAATCGAGAGTTAACTAAACATTATCCAGCGACTCATTACTCAAACCATTCTTAATAAATGAAAGTTTATCTTCTCTATTCCTGGACGCAAAACCTAATGAACGACAAGTCTGGTTACAATTCCATCTAGCACATTTTTAACATACTTGTAACCTTTTCGCTCTTCGCCTCTTGGCGTAGTAGCTCTTTCCTAGACCAGGCATGTATTTTGCGAGATTAATGTCCGGCTCACCGGACAATCTCACCTTGGCTTCGATAAGCCATCGGATATCAGCAGGCACATTTAGGAGCATCAATGCCCGAAGTCTAGTCATCCGTACTTTATAAATTTTAAACACAGCATTTTGAGGAAGTGAAGGGAAATATTTACGAAGGTTCGATAGAAAGATATCAGCATCCATTGAAAAGGAGAAAAGGAGAGATATTACCGATAATGCAATTGAGTTTGTTCTTCTACCAGATATGCACGTTTCAAACCTTCGAACAATGGCTTCAACTCCCGTTTGAATGTTTCCTAAAGCTGTTGCACAACTGAACTCTAAGCACGGAATAATCAAATTAAACACAAGAAAAGAAAAGAAAAGAAAAGAAAATAGAGACACATTAAAGAAATAAAAACACAAGAGCAAATGAAAGTCAAAAACAAACAACAAAGCAAATAAGACAAATGGCAAAGAGAGATAAAACCTGATCAATTATAATAGCCCATGGGAGGAATCTCCTCGAACAACACAAATTGATCAATACTACCTATCTTCTTGTCTCTTTTTATTTACATACTTTCAAACAACATTTGGCGTGTTGCCCTCGCCAATCAAGCGGCTTAGGTTAACGTCCTAACCTGACGTTATCTGTCCGCCACCCATCAAGATAAGTGTGGACTTCATAGAGAGGTACCTCATCGATGTCTTGCATCACTGAATTCTCATAGTAAGGCTTCAACCTGTGCCCATTCACCTTGAATACTTTATCCGTTTTTAAGCTCTTGAGTTCCACTGCACCATGGGGAAAAACATTAGTAATAACAAAAGGTCCAACCCATCGAGATCGTAACTTACCTGGAAATAACTTGACGCGAGAATGAAATAAAAGAACTTTCTGTCCCACTTCAAAATTCTTCCTGGAGATCAGTTTATCATGAAATGCCTTAGTTCTCTCCTTGTAAATTCTGGAATTCTCATAGGCATCATTTCTAAATTCTTCCAATTCTTGCAGTTGAAGCTTCCTTTGTTCTCCAGCAGCATCCATCTCCATGTTACAAAGCTTTACTGCCCACCATGCTTTATGTTCGAGCTCGTAACCGGAAGCCTGACTGGCTTACCTAGACTAACCTCTAGGCGGAGACATACAATGGTTTCTTGTCAACCAGTCTGTGTATCGCCCAAAGTGCAATCATTAAATCGTATGCATCCACTCTTCTATCTGTTCGGATTCCAACTTTCTTCTCGGGAAGCGACTTGATTAGACTTTCTCGATATTGAAACTTCAATTGACCACTAGTTTTGTGGATGATTGCAGTAGACAACTTGTGAGTGATGCTTGTATAAGTACTTTGAGCACAGAGAGCTTCAAATGATCGGTTTTTAGCAGTGTGTCCCTCTTCGCTAAGCATGGCTTCTTGGTGTGTTCCAAATCTCGCAAAATGTTAGATTTCACAAACTCTACAACAACTTTAGAATCATTAGTTCTCGTAGCTTTTGCTTCTACCCATTTAGAAACATAATCCACAGCAAGTATAATGTAAACATTACCAAATGATGAAGGAAAAGGACCCATGAAATCAATACCCCACACATCAAAATTCTCGACAATAAGTATAGGGGTTTGTGGCATTTGATTTTTGGCACTTAAATGACCTGTCCTTTGACAACGGTCACAAGCTTTGCAGAACAGATATGCATCTTTGAACAATGATGGCCAGTAGAATCACAATCAAGAACTTAAATCACCTTAAACTGCATGAACTCAGAATAAACGATCACTTAGTACCTAAAAAATCAATTAAATTCGACAACTCTTTCTAAGCAAAAATAACCGCTAGCCAGCCTCTTTCTCAGTGGTAGAAATCTTAAGTTGACGCATCATTAAAGTTCCGCAGACTGTTAACTAAATAAGCATGAGTGAAATTTTGCCATTCGTTCCCAAACCGGCACCCATGAGCGTAGTCACTGCATCGCACTGACTCCTCGATGGATGATTCACATTCGGAATATTGATACATTGTAGCAAAGTCAAGAGTTCCTTCAGGTTCTCAAATGCCTCTTTGCATTTCTCATCAAATTCAAAGGCCACATCATTCTGTAATAATCTGCATAGGGCCAATGCTATCTTCGAGAAATCTTTGATGAAACTACGATAAAAACCTGCATGACCAAGAAACGAACGAATATCCCGCACACTTGTGGGAGGTGGTAAGGAACATATAAGATCTATCTTGGATTTATCAACCTCTATACCCTTAGAAGAAATAACATGTCCCAAAACTATACCCTGATCTACCATAAAATGACATTTCTCCCAATTCAGAACAAGGTTAGTTTCTATAAATCTTTGAATTATAAGGGTAAGGTTGTCAAGGCATTTATCAAAAGAATCACCAAAAACACTAAAGTCATCCATAAATACCTCATAATGTTCTCAACATAATAAGAGAAAATACTTACCATACACCTTTGGAAAGTGGCAGGGGCATTGCAAAGACCGAATGGCATGCGTCGATAGGTAAATGTACCAAATGGGCATGTGAATGTAGTTTTCTCTTGATCCTCAGGGGCACACAATGCACAATCTGATTATAATCCTGAAAGCCAGCAAGAAAACAAGAATGAGATCTGACCCTGCATCTCCTCCGCATTTGACTCAAGTGAATGGCAAAGTATAAGTGATCCCCTGCGAGCTTGCGAATTGAGCCTTTCTATAATCAATACAAACTCGCCAGCCACGACTTTTAGATAACGAGTATGGTGAACTCGCCATTATCGTCATTCTACCACCGTAACACCTAATTATGTTCTTCGGAACACTTGGACTAGGACTACACCACTTGCGATCCGAACTTGGATAAATCACACCCACACTAACAATTTCAGGGATTTCTTTTCTTGACAACCATCTCCATCATGGAGGACTCACCTCCGCTGTGCTTCTCTAGTGGGCTTGGATCCCTCTTCTAACAAGATGCGGTGCATGCAAACGGCTGGACTAATACCTTTGATGTCAGCGATTGTCCACCCAATGGCTGTTTTGTGATCTCAGAGCACTCGGATGAGTTTCTCTTCTTGTAATGGTGCAAGACCCTTTGCTATTATGACTGGCACAGTATCTTTCTCACCTAGGAATACATGCTTCAAATGATCTGGAAGAGGCTTAAGCTCCAAGGCAGGTGCTTTCATCACGGAAGGTAGAAGTTTCTCATTAGATAAAGGCAATTCAATGTACGAAACATCATACCTGTTTGTGATGATAGCTATAGTCTCATCCAAGCTTGCCACAGCTTCCTCCACTTCTTTAGACACTTGTATCAACTTCCTCGATTCTCTGAATTTTTCTGCCCCAATGTGCTCACTAATGGCTACTTCCAATGCATCCTTGCGAGTTAACTCAAAAAGTTGTTGCGCCAAAGAATCATAACATCAACTGCAAAAACAGAATGCAAGTCACTAGGGTACCTCATTGCCTCAAAAATATTGAAACGAAAGATCACCTCGCCATCAAACTCCATGTGTGAAGTGCCATCATGAACATCAATCTTCGTGTTTCGGGCCGTTTCTCAGAATCGGCCATCGACCAAAGAATCGGTGTTGGTCTGAAAAATTGGGAGATGTCTCATCCTCCATTTCCAGAACATAGAAGTCTGCTGGAAAAACCAATTGATTTACCTGCACAAGCACATCTTCCACAACTCCTTTGGGATATGCATTAGAACGATCAGCAAGTTGAATTAAAATACCAGTTTTCGCAAGGGGTCCAAGATTCAAAGAAGCATAAATAGAATATGGCATGACATTAATAGATGCCCCTAAATCTAACATAGCTCTTTCAAACTTGGTATTACCAATGGTGCATGGAATGGTGAACGTACCTGGATCTTTGCATTTCGGAGGAATTTTTCTTTGCAATACAGCTGAAACATTTTCCCCCACACTTACCTTCTCATTTCCTTTCAACTTCCTCTTGTTGGTGCATAACTCTTTGAGAAATTTTACATAACGAGGCACTTGCTTGATAGCATCCAGAAGTGGTATGTTTACCTCGATCTTGCGAAAAGTTTCCAGGATTTCTTGTTCTTATTCCTCCTTCCTTGATTTTGCAAATTTGCTAAGAAAAGGTGGAGGAGTAACATATGAAGGAATATGGGTTTTAGGATTTACCTTAGAAGATGATGTTTTATTCATGGTGGGAGTGGTGTCATCCCCTTCATCAGTTTGTGATTTCTTTGGTGGAATCTCTAATTGCTTCCCACTTCTCAAAGTTACAGCACTAGCATTTTCTCTTGGATTGATCACCGGCTGAGAAGGTAATTTTCCTGAGCTTTGACTCTCAAATTTGCTCATGTTAGTGGCCAATTATCCCATTTGATTTTCTAGGTTTTGGATACTTGCCCTAGTTTCCTGCTGAAATTGCATTGTGTTAGTGGCAAGTGTTTTAACATAATCCTGGAGAGACATACCTGAATTTTGTGGAGCTGGTTGTGGTGCTGGTTGTGGTTGTGCTTGAAATGGTTGCTGCACCCTTGGTTGATTAAAACCTGGTGGTCGATTTGGTATGGCATTTGGGGCAATTGGTTGATGATTCCCATATCTTAAATTAGGTGATCTCTCCATCCAGCATTGTAAGTATTGGAGAAAGGGTCATACCTTTGCCTTGGTTGTCCTGGAAATCCACCCATGGCATTGGCTTGTTCTGTATCTCCTTCTTGCAAAGTTGGACACATGTCGTTTGGATGGTCCATGGCAGAACATACTCCACATGCATAAGATTGCTGCATATGTCCTACAGCCATTTTTTTTACAAGAGAGGTAAGTTCACAAAGTTGTTGTTCAATGTTTGAAGTACTTACCTCATTTACTCTTTTTGGTAGTTGTGGCTCAAATTGACTGCTGAATTGTTGGGAGTTCGCTGCCATGTCACTAATCAACGTCTTGCCACTTTCGGTGTTTTATTAACTAGTGCTCCACCACTAGCAGCATCAATGATACTCCTTTCCATGGGTAGGAGACCCTCATAGAAATATTGAATTAGGAGTCCATCACTAATTGGTGGTTTGGACAGCTAGCACATAACCTTTTAAATCTCTCCCAATATTCATGAAGTGATTCTCCATTGCGTTGTCGAATGCCACTAATATCTTTTCTAATATTTGTAACTTTTGAGGCTGGAAAGTATTTCTCCAAAAAGAGTTTACTCATCTCATTCCAAGTGGTAATGTTACCAGGTAGTAGATAGTATAGCCAATCTTTTGCCGAATCTGCTAATGAGAATGGGAAAGCTCTCAATTTAATTTGCTCTTCAGAAACGCCGGTTGGCTTCATACTTGAGCATACCACATGAAATTCTTTGAGGTGTTTGTTCGTATCCTCTCCTGCAAAACCATGAAATGTAGGCAAAAGATGAATCAGTCCAGATTTAAGTTCAAATCTATCTCAGAATTGGTGCTTATGCATAGCGGTTGTTGGTCAATAATTGGAGCCGCTAACTCCTTAAGAGTCTGATCGTTTTCCATCGCCATTACTTCCGATTCTGATTTGATTGAACTACAAGAAGATGGGAGAGAAGTATGTCGTGCAAGGTCAAATTCTGGAGGTGGAGTTGAAATTGACCGATTTAGCCTTAAATTCGAGGATTGAAGAAACTCCGTAATTCTCTTAAGTCGTTGATCCGCTTCTCCCTCGGACATAAAAGCCTAAACACAAACAATCAGGAAATAACAATCAAGAATCAGTAGTAAAAACAGAATAACAAATTTATTAGAAAATCAATCCCCGGCAACGGCGCCAAAAACTTGATGCGTTCGAAACTAGCAAGTATACTAGTCGCACAAGTAATAAAGTGATGAGTAAGATATCGTTCCACGAGGATTGATTCTAATTAAATTTGTTATTCGAAAGCAAAAACAGAGTAAATGGGGGGTTTTGTTGATTGATTAACTAAGTGAAATAATAATGCAAACGAAGAATAACAAAACAGAAAGTTAATTCGAATGAAAAATCAATGAGAGAAATCTGGTTAAGGATCCTTCTCTACCACAAGATATGGATTTACGAATTAATTGTAGAATTGTCATCCAATTACAGCATTGAAGTTATCAACCGTAGATAACAACAAGCTCTGTTATCCAAATCTTTCCTTACTTTGTTGTTAAATAAAATAGGCTCTTTACTTAATCTCTATCCATTAAACAACCTAGAACAAGCTCTCTAAATTTAATTCAATGGATGCATTATGAAAAGAAAGACAGGTTGATCTAAGCAATAAACACACAAGCTCGGATTATTTAACTTAGGTTATATTCTCCAATTGCAATCTCTGATCACAATTTTGCTACTAGTGATTAGAAATTCAAGACAATTACGGATCAAGATTTCTAGTCAGCAATAGACAATATCCAGATTATATTCATTTGGCCACCCAAATACAATCCAGCAAGCAATCATAAGCATTAAACATGGGAAAATACAAGCAACTTCAATTAGAGAATTGGATAACAATTCCTTGCACAATCAATTCACAAAAACCATATCAAGGGCTTTGAAATCACCCTCAACCATTTCAGATTTAGTTACACATATTCAATCAGAATAACAAATACAATACAGAGAAATTCCAGAATTGAAAAGGAAAGAAAGAACTTAGCAAATTCTTTGAAAATCTTCTTTGTAGATGAATCTTCTTGGAATTGTATTTCCTCCTCTTTCAAAATCTTCTTTCTCCTTCAAGAACTCCAAGGGATGAGAGAAATCCAGAAATGCAGCCTCCTCCCACGTTTTCCCCTCTTCAAGTTATTAAATAAAACCCTAAAATGTGTTTAAATACTCTGCTACAGTAACGTGCTACAGTGTCCCGTATTATACATGCTACAGTGATGTGTGGAATTACATTTCTACACTTCTCACACTGTTTTGATTAGAACTTTCGGTACACTGAATGGATTTATAAACCGTAAATTTCTCCAGAAAATAGACTTCGAGAGCTTTCCAACGGTATATAATATGTCGTCGGGTTCACTGTATATCAATACAATTAAATCCGAGAAGATGGTTGACTAGCAGAGGTGAAAATGAAGGGTTTTACTCTATTTTTGTGCAAGTTGCTCCAAAACTCCTACAAACATCAAAACCACACAAAAACATAAAAATACCAAGGAATATAGCAAAGAAACATGGACTAATTGATATGAAAATGATATATAAATAGACACTTATCACTAGCCATGAACCACACTTTATCCAAACTCTATGATTAAGAGATTTCATGAAAATCTTCATTTTAACCTTCTAATTGGCGTGATTTCCATCTTCAAGCAATGGTGGTTGAGTGACAAAACTTCAATTCGTTGTCCTTCCATACCAGCAAAAAGAAATTTGAATCTACACTAATATGTCAACGTACCTACTCTGATACCAATTATTAGTTTTTGTAGTATGGATAGTTAACAATAACTTAATTGAAAACAGTAAAGTAAAATGGAATAAAAGATATTACGTGGTTTCGCTATAAACCAGCCTACATCCACAGGCAACAAGAGTCGCAATCCACTATACTGAATGTGTTTACACTCGACTTAGAACTCTTTACAGTGGTAGACACACGCTCGCTCACTCACCTAATCTCTGCAAACTTGATCAACCTCGATCATGGCCATAATGCTTTACATGCTATTCTGATGTTGCACTTCACAAATATGGATGATTTAACTACACTAGTTTCGTCAGACATAACCAATGTAACTGTTACATATTTATGTAATCACTAAACTCACTTAAGCTTACACAACTCTAATAATACTCATTGTAGACACTTGAATTTTAAGGCTAAATGGTGAAATGAAGATGAATGTCGAGTAATGAAAATGCCACCAATGCCAGGTTCATAGAGATTTGTTTCATCAACCTTGAGTAAGCTGCAAGGGATGTCATCGCCTTGGCCCTTTGACACATGGGGGATTGACATTATCAGATAAATCAAACTAGCAACTTCTAATAGACATCATTATGTTGTAGTTACAATTAACTACTTCGTCAAGTGGATAGAAGTAGAATCTTTCAATAAACTAGGGGCAAAACAGATGACCACATTTACTGAAAGCAACCTTATATGCAGATAAGGTGTCCCACACCAGGTGGTGGCTGATAACAGTGTATAGTTTGAAAAAGAAACAAAGGAATTGTCATAGAAATACAAAATTGAACATCGCAAATACTGTCCTTATCAACCATAAGAAAATGGAGTGGTAGAGGTTACCAATAATAATGTTAAGAAGATGTTGGCAAAATAATGCAGACTTATAAAGATTAGGGTGATAAGTTTTCATTCATGTTGTGGGTTATAAGACTACTTCAAAAAGCTCAATTGGGGCAACTCCATTTTCCTTGGTACATGGTAGTGAAGTAGTACTCCCAACAGAAGTAAGAGTGTAATCACCATGAGTTTTGATGGAAGATACGATCCCAAAAGAATAAGAGGCAAGAAATAGATGTCAGCAGCTAGCATTAGTGGACAAAAAGAAGATGAAGGTTTTATATCATATTCAATTGTATCAATAGAGAGCGGCTCGTGCTTTTAACAAAATGATCAAGAAAAAGAAGTTTAAAAAGGGAGATTTGGTCCTTGAGCAAGCACGATCTCAAGTTTTCAATCCATAAGGAAAGTTTTGAAACTGGGAAGGGCCATACTTGATCAAGAAGGTACTCACCAAAGGAGCAGTGAAGTTATCAGATTTGGAAGGGAATGACTTCACAGAACCAGACAGTATTGACAGACTAAAAAAATGTTTTGTGTGAAAGAAAGAAAAAGAAAAGAGAGAGAGCGCGAGGGACAAAATAATTTATAAAAATACCCGAAAGGGTTGATTAATGACAACAGTCACTTCATGTACAAATAGAATTCTGACAAAATATACCATTGTTAATAAAATGTTCACAAATTGAAAACACATATGTTGTTCAATGGATTTTCATTAAGTTTAAAACTACTTCAAAGGAGAGTACATCTAACAGGGACTTGAAAAGCATTTCTTAGAGTTGTGTTTGTAGAAAGTCTAATCTACATCTCTATTGGCCTACCAATCAACCCATAAAGTAAAATCAAATTGGCAAAATAGGTTCCTTTGAATAAGACGATGTGGCCAAGTCTCTTGAACACTTTCAAGGAAACATGTTGTATGTCATCTAGGCCTAAAAGTAGGAAGAACAATCACAATATGCTATTTCTCTTTGTGCCCTCATAATCAAACTAGAGCATACAAGGAACTGTAAGTGAGTCTGGCTAATGGAACTAATGTGGTGTAAGTCCTGAGGGTTACATGCAGTAATCTCCACCAAAGGAAATACTGATGAATAAGTCTATCTAGTACAATGCGAAGCCATGATGCCTAACAATCTGGTTTCTGAAGCCTTTTACGTAGTCCATAATGAAGTACGTTAACCTCAGGCCAAGCCAGAATGGCCAACATCTCTCGCAGCCATATCTGGGGAAGAAAAGGAAGAGTCAGCAAAAAATAAATAAATAAATAATAAAGGAGGAGGATGAGACCTACCTAAAGAAGAAGAAGATTGCTAGAAAACCTCATGCTCTCTCCTGATTTTACACGATCTAACCTAGTCAAAGTCTCAATAGAAATTACGGGCATAAGTGTCTCTTCAAGCCCCATCTGTGAAATAAGAATCATCAACAAAGGGCCTTCAAAGCTGTCCTTAGAAACTAGCAAATACAGAGCCAATAGACAAAACTAAAATATGCAGAGCCAAGAAATAGAACCTTTCTCCACAGACACAATCAAGGGCATCAAAGAATGTAACATGACTCTATAGTCCACAGTGTTGTAGACATTAGATTTTTTAGACTTGATGATGAAGTGAAGATAAATGTCGAGCAATAGAAACGATCGAAATGCCTCTAGAAGCGAATGGAAGAAAGGTGAGACAAAATCGACCAAGAGTCTTGAAAACTAACATATGAATTAAAAAAATCATAAAAATTAATCCAAGAGGAATCCGATTATGAATCACATACTTTTGCAAAGCTATAGATGTTTAGTTTTCGTGAAATTTTATGGATCACAAATCGTAATTGAGCTCGAAGAGTTACACGCAATTGAATGGATGAAGGTCAGAAGGGATTGCATTAAAAAAATGCAAAATTAAAGGGTTTGATGAGCCACAACCGGCTGGCTGTCACACATTGGCCAGCTATTTGATTGCCGGACGACCATTAGAGTGCCAATCGATAATCTTCCAACAGCCCACTAGCTGTTTTTATTTTATATTTGGAAAATTTTGTTTAAAACTTTCCTTTTTTAGATTTTGCTTTCTTTTTCAATTCTAGCCCTCAACTATAAACACAACCCACAACCAATAACCTACCCCTGCCCCGCGGCCCCCACCCCCACTCCACCCCCCCCCCCCCCCCCCCCCCCCCCCCCCCCCCCCCCCCCCCCCCCCCCCCCCCCCCGCCAAAAAAAAAAAAGTCCAACACATATCAAATTCATCTCTTCTCACTCTTAAAAGACATACCAAAGAATTCAAAGAGTCTTTCTAGTCTAATATTTTTCAAACATTTTGTATTGCTCTAAATCCAAAAAGGATACGTCTTGAGAGCAATTCTCTCTCCTCCCTCCTCTTTTCTTTTTTACTTTTCTTGCTTTAGAATAAGCATAATTAGGTTTCTTTATGCTTAGAATTAGCATCTTTAGGATTCATTTTGATGCTTAAAAGCATGTTTAGGATTTTATAGATTGTTTAATCCTTTATTTGTTTTACAAGGTGGAAATGCATATTGAGGTAAGTTCGTTTTCCTTTCTTTATTTAAAATCATGATAAGATTTTATTTTCTTTGCAAATGCTTAGAATCATGCTTAGGAGAACATGTTTATAATAATGGTTAAGGTTATATAATTAGAATTATGCTAGGAAAATTTATAATTGCTTTGAAGCAAGCTAGGAAATAGCATAGAATAGGTAAAAATTATCATGTTTGCCCTTGAGTGGTTGAATTAGGCTAGAATAGCTATGATTGATTTCGATTGATGTCATTAGGCTAGAAATGTCATGCTTACGCTACAAATTCCATGATCCACTATAACTTGTTATGAATTATTCTAGAATAGCAATAGGTCGAATTGCTATGATAGAAATATCAAATCTAGGTGGAAGTGCCATGATTCTTGATTATGGTTTTGTTTGAATTTTGATCAATTTATTACGAATGTATCAATATGCCATGAATATACGATGATTAGAATGATGCCATGAAGTGATGATGGACTCACATTGATGGTGAGGGACCATCACTAATAATAATAATTGCATGTATGAATGAGCCTGTAGAGAGTTGATAAGTATTGAATAGACTCACATATGATAGTATGGAATTCACTATTTATCGAGTCTCGAATTGATTGATTTGATATGCATGAATATACTTTGTATTATTGAATGCTTTAATTGTATGAATGAATGAATGAGATATATGAAGTGCTTGAAGTAGTTTATTATTATTATTGAAGAGTAATGTAATCCTTTCCTCTATCCCCCATGTTTGAAAGGAAATATAATTATATTCTTCTCCCTCTTTCTTTGTATGAATATACAACTACAATGACTGAAAAACACCTTATTTGTCAATTGCACCTTATTTGTATGAATACTAAATGGATTATATAACAACATGAGCTATTTGAATTTGGTATACCCTAGTGAAGGCCAGATTTTGATTTGGGCGAGGCAAATGGCTTGTACCTAGCTTCTCGAACCCATCTTTGAAGGGATGAGGGTAGTTTAGGTCTTGAAGCGAGGGATCAGATTACGCCTATTCATTCTCGATTGAATAATTGAGTGGCTATTCCACTTCTCCAAACGTGCCCACGGCTCGTTTGTGTTTCCTTAAGTCTCGAAAGAGGCTTTGACACAGTGTCATGGTTGCAAACACTCTAGCAGGATGAAAGCCTTGTTTGCAATGGTGACTCCACTAGGGTTTAGAGAAGCTGATTCCGATTGGGATGCCAATTTCTAATACCTCATGTTGATATTTTGAGTCCTTACATCACTACACTTTACACACAATGAGCACGAACTACCTAAACTAGCCATTTGGCATTAGCATGAGAAGTCTTTGGATCCATTCAACCCTTAATGACTTATTTTGGTGTCACTACCTTTGAGGATGTACCATTGATTTGGTATAAAAAGGGACTGGCCCAAGGAGGCACCTCTCGCTCGAAGGAGCCCAAACCATTAGATTCTTAAGACTCAAGCCCATGTAGATGAATCTAGAAATTTCCAATAGGATGAATATCAAAACCTATGTTGAAATGCATGTCCATGGATGTAAATTCCATATGATTATAATAACATCGACTCAAACCTCATGGAATCATGAACGAATGCCACATGTCAAATCACCCATAAGAATAAAATGGGCTGGCAAATGCCATGAGTTAAAGTTATCATGATGTTTAGAAACCATGTTATAATCATGAATAATCTAACATTAACTTCAATATCGGATTAGGAGAGAGAATCTCGCATTCCCACATCCCATCATGATGACTTGGGAATGAGGCTAGATATCCTAGAAAAAGAGACTCGATCTCACGTGTGTGGGATAAATAAGGTTGGAAGGTTGAAAGAATGTCTATGCCCTTGGATAAGCATGCATCATAACATGCATATATGCATGCATGGCATTAACACCTTTGTTTTGTAGCCATCATAACTTAGGTTAGATGAAGTGGTCATTTGGCAAGACAAGCAGAACTAGTTGTGATTCAGGCATCCAAATAGAAGATTTGGAGGCCAGACAAAAAAGAAGTAATAATGGCTACCTACAAGAAATCAGGGGCAATATCATCGAGCTAGTGGGTCTAGCACAAAGAATGTTTAGGTGAAAGCAGTCACCTAACAAGGGAAGTTCAATCGTTTGGGAAGACAATTATCAAAGATCTTCGCAAGATTGAGAGCCGAAGAGATCTTGCAGCCATTGTCACCAAGAGATCTTCCGAATCCATTACCAAAGAATTAAAGGCATCACGAGAAGTGTGAATTCTACCAAGTGACTAGTCATAAGACTAACTATCGACACTGGTTTTTTAAGGCTCAATGATGAAATGAAGATGAATATCGAGTGAAAGGAATGACCAAAATGCCCTTAGAAGTCAAAAGAAAAAAGGTAGGAAGGAATCAGCTGAAGGTCTTGGAAAATGACATGTGACTTCAAAAAATCACAAAAATTAATCCAAAAAGAATATATTGATGAGTTATATACGTTTGTAAAGCTACGGATGTCTAGTTTTTATAGAAATTTACAGATCACAAATCAGAGTTGAACTCAAAAAGTTATGCATGATCGAACAAACAAAGCTTAGAAAGGACTACACTGCAAAATGCCAAAATAGGAAAGACCAAAGGAGAACATCCACTTGATAGTTCACTGACAGTCACCTAGCTGTTGGTCATGTATTTGTGGAATTGTTCTATTAATACCTTCCTTTTTGTTCTTTGCTTCCTTTTTCAGCTTCACATAAATAGCCCCCTACTGACTTTGCAAGACACACCGATTATTGAGAATAATCATTCTTCTCCCTCTTGAAGACACGGTTGAGAATTTGAGAAGTCTTTTCCAGTTTGAAGCTTTTAGGCATTCTATTATTCTAAACCCAAAAAGGATATGTCTTGAGAGCAATCCTCTCTTCTCCTTCCAATTTTCTTGTTTACCTTCTTTATATAAATAGCCCCCTGCTGACTTTGCAAGACACACCGATTATTGAGAATAATCATTCTTCTCCCTCTTGAAGACACGATTGAGAATTTGAGAAGTCTTTTCCAGTTTGAAGTTTTTAGGCATTCTATTATTCTAAACCCAAAAAGGATATGTCTTGAGAGCAATCCTCTCTTCTCCTTCCAATTTTCTTGTTTACTTTTCTTGCTTAGAATTAAGCATGATTAGGTTTTATTTTGCTTAGAATAAGCATGTTTAGGTTTTATTTTGGTTAGAATAAGCATGTTTAGGATTTAATTTAATGCTTAGAAGCATACTAGTGTTATTATGAATCGTTCCAACCCTTGTTTGTTTTACGAGATGAATAAATGTGTCGAGCTAAGTTCACTTTCCCTTTTTTATTAGAACATTTCCGAAAATTTATTTTCTTTGCAAATTCTTAGAAACATGCTTAGGAGCACATGATTAGAATCATGCTTGGAGAATTTATATTTGCTTTGATATATACAAGGAAATAGCATAGAATATGTAAGAATTATCATATTGCCCCTTGAATGCTTGGATTGTGTTAAAAGAGCCTTGTTTGATTTCAATTGTTTGAATTAGGCTAGAAACGCCATGATAACATGCATCAATATGAATTATGTTAGAATAGCAATAGGTAGAATGCCATGATAGAATTATCAAATCTAGGTAGAAGTGCTATGATTCTAGATTATGGCTTTACATTGAATTAATTAATTTATGAATATATGAATATATATATTTAGAAGTGCTATTGTATGATACCATGAAGTGGTAGTGGACTCACATTGATGGTGAGGGACCATCACTTATAATTGAATGAATGTGTGAATGCTATTTTTTTGAAGTGTTTAGACATAGAATCACTTTTTTTACTATTGAAGAACAAAGCAATGTAATCATCTTCCCTTTCCCCTATGTTTAATGGAAATCTAATTCTATTCTCCTCCCTCTTTCTTTGTATGAATACCCAACTACTATGATTGAATAATCACCTCATATGTCTAAATGAAGATAAAAATGGAATGTGTGCATAAAATCAACAACTTAAGTGGATTGTATGTCAATATGAGATACTTTTATTTGGTATACCTTAGTGGAGCCGGATTTTGATCCAAGTGGGTCAATGACTTATACCTAAATTCCCCAATCCATCTCTAAAGGGATTAAGGTAGTTAGGTCTGAAAACGAGGGATCGACCCTTATTCATTCCTAATTGAATAATTGGGTGGCAACTCCATTTCTCTAGACATGCCTATGGCTCGTTTGTGCTCCATTGAGTCTGGAAAGAGGCTTTGACATAGTATCGTGATCACAAACGCTCTAGTGGGATGAAAGCCTCGTTCACAGTGATGATTTCACTGAGGATAAGAGAAGTTGATTTCGATTGGGCTACCAAATTCTAATAGCTTATGTTGACATTTTGAGTCCTTGCATCACTACACTTTTGGAAACAATGAGCATGAACTGCCTAAACTAGCCATGTGGCATAGGTATGAGAAGTATTTGGCTCCATTCAACCCCTAGATGACTTATGTTGGTATTACCACCTTTTAGCATGCACCATTGAATTAGTATAAAAAAGGACTGGTCCAATGTGGCATCTATTGCTCGAAAGAGCCCAGACCACTAGACCCTTAAGACTCAAGCCCATGTAGATTAATCTAGAAATTTTCAGTAGGATGAATGTCTAAAACCCATGCTGAAATGCACATTTATGGAAATAAATTCCCATGATTAGAATAACATCAACTCAAACCTCATGGAACCATGAACGAATGCTAGATGTCGAGTCACCTATAAGAACGAAATAGGGATATGTGCCACGAGTTAAGGTTATCATGATGTTTAGAAAGCCATGTTATAATAATCATGTAGAATCCAAATCAACTTGTATGCTAGAATTTGGAGAGAGAATCTTGCATTCTCAAATCCCATGATGATGACTTGTGAATGAGGCCAAAAATCGTAGGAAAAGAAACTCGACCTCACGTGTGTGAAAGAAATAAGATTGGAAGGTTGAAAGTGTGTCTATGCCCTTGTATGAGCATGCAACATATCATGCATACATGCATGCATGCATGCATAGCATTAACATCTTTGCTTTGCAGCCATCATAGCTTAGGTTAGATGAGGTAGGCAAAAGGAACTAGTTGATGAATGCTGAAATGGCTCAAGTGTTGCCTAACATCACCGCTCTTCAACAATAAATGACCAACTCATTGAACCTTTACAAAATGGGCCTAACCACGTGAACCAGTCTCCACTCGAGGGTAATAGTGGTGATGATCTAAGACTAGCCAAGGAACGAATAGGGGAGAAGCCTAATCAATCAAGAAGATGCTAAATCGGTCAAGTAATTAGCCAAGAACACGGAGAAAGTCCAATTCCTCTTAAAGAAGAAAGCACTAAAAGGGGTCGAAGACTTAGATGACATTCTACTCATTAGGGACAATGATTTACCATGAAAGTTTCACCTACCAGACTTGCCCAAATTCAAAAGAGAGGGTAATCCAAAGATGCACTTGAGATAGTATGTAGTTGTCATGGCCACAACTCCTTTGTTAAAGGAACACATTTTGAAATACTTTATGCTATCGCTAGAAAATGATGCAATAGTATGGTACCATGACCTCCCTAAGAGAGCTCAAGAAGATTGGAAGGAGCTATCTGAGTAGTTTGTGGAGCAATATTGCCATAATACCCAACCGGGGCTAATGTTGAGGGATTTGGAGACGACGTGCCAAAAGCGCAATGGGATCTTCTCAAAGTATCTAGTTTGTTAGAGGTCCAAGGTTGCCAAGATGACTACCAAGCTCGCAGAGAAGGACTAGGTCTACATAATGATCAATGGAGCCCAGACCTTCATCAACGATAGGCTTGTGGGATACTTTATCAAAATATTTGAAGAATTGTATGACTCAAGCATCTAAATAGAAGATTTGGAGTCTATGCAAAAAAGAAGCAGCAATAGTTACCCTATAAGAAGTTAAGGGTAATTTCATCAAGCTGGTGGCTCTAGCACGAAGCATGTTGAGGTGAAGGCAGTCGCCCAGCAAAGGAAGTTTAGTCTTTTGAGAAGACCATTATCTAAGATCTTAGCAAGATTGAGAGCCGAAAGGATCTTGCGGCCATTGCCACTAAGAGAGCTTCCAAATCCATTACTAAGGAGTTGGAGGCATCATGAGAAGTGTGAATTCGACCAAGTGACCGAGCATAAGACTAATGATTACTTAAGGATGAGAGTGAGAATGTACAAGGAGTAACAAACAGTAGTAGATTTTACCATGAGAAGGAGAAGGAAAAGTCAATCAAGAAAGCGAAGACTATTGAAAAAGGCAAAGAGGTTACCAAGGAAGAAATCAAATGATCAAGCAGTTAAAGAAAACTCATGTGAATGCTAGCATTTGTGACTCGTTGATCTCATCCTAAAAGCATAGAGAAGCCATGGTGAAGGCTTTGACGGAGGTGGAGATATTAATGGCTGCCACTCCAAATGAAAAGTTGATCGCCTTGACTGGAAGAGAACCCAAAGGGGTAAATGAGAAGGGTGCAATGACCTTCACCGATGAGGATCTACCTTTTGAAGGAAGGAATCATAATAAGCTGTTGCTTATCACCATGGAAATTGGTGGGAAGACGTCCCTCTACATCATGGAAGATGATGGATCAGCTATTAACATTATGCCTATGAAGATATTGCACAAGTACAAGAACAATGAAGATAAGTTTGAGCCTTGTGAGATGGTGATCAGAGCTTATAATGACTTGAAAAGGAGTGCCATTTGGGATCTTCAAGCGTTAGTGAAGATTGGGCCAATTGTTATGACATAAATCATAATACTTGATATTTCAATCATATTTGCTACTTTGTTTGGACGAGCATAGTTCCATTGGCTTGGTGGTGCTCCTTCCACACTACATCTGATAAGTGTCTATTTATATATCATTTTCATATCAATTCGTCTATGTTTTTTTGCTATATTCCTTGGTATTTTTATGTTTTTGTGTGGTTTTGATGTTTGTAGGAGTTTTGGAGCAACTTGCACAAAAATGTAGTAAAACCCTTCATTTTCACCTCTGCTAGTCAACCAACTTCTCGGATTTAATTGTATTGATATACAATGAACCCGATGACATATTATATACCGTTGGAAAGCTCTCGAAGTCTATTTTCTGGAGAAATTTACGGTTTATAAATCCATTCAGTGTACCAAAAGTTGTAATCAAAACAGTGTGAGAAGTATAGAAATGTAATTCCACAAATCACTGTAGCATGTATAATACGGGACTGTAGCAGTTACTGTAGCAGAGTATTTAAACACATTTTAGGGTTTTATTTTCATAACTTGAAGAGGGGAAAACGTGGGAGGAGGCTGCATTTCTGGATTTCTCTCATCCCTTGGAGTTCTTGAAGGAGAAAGAAGATTTTGAAAGAGGAGGAACTACAATTCCAAGAAGATTCATCTACAAAGAAGATTTTCAAAGAATTTGCTAAGTTCTTTCTTTCCTTTTCAATTCTGGAATTTCTCTGTATTGTATTTGTTATTCTGATTGAATATGTGTAACTAAATCTGAATTGGCTGAGGGTGATTTCAAAGTCCTTGATATGGATTTTGTGAGTTGATTGTGTAAGAAATTGTTATCCAATTCTCTAATTGAAGTTGCTTGTATTTTCCCATATCTAATGCTCATGATTGCTTACTGATTGTATTTGAAATGGCCAACTGAATATAATCTGTTGTTGTCTATTGCTAGATTAGAAATCTTGATCCGTAATTGTCATGAATTTCCAATCATTAGTAGCAAAATTGTGATCAGAGATTGCAATTGGAAAATACAACCTAGGTTAAATAATCCGAACTTGTGTGATTATTGCTTAGATCAACCTATCTTTCTCATCGTAATGCTTCCATTGAATTAAACTTAGAGAGCTTGTTCTAGGTTGTTTAATGGATAGAGATTAAATAAAGAGCTTGTTTTATTTAACAACAAAGTAAGGAAAGATTGGGATAACAGAGCTTGTTGTTATCTACGGTTGATAACTTCAATGCTGTAATTGGATTACAATTCTATGTTAATTCACAAATTCATATCTTGTGACAGAGAATGAACTCTTAACCAAGTGTCTCTCATTGATTTTTCACTCCATTTAACTTTGCTTTGTTTTATTCTTCATTTGCTTTCGTATTAAGTTTAGTTAATCAATCAACAAAACCCCCCCTGTTTAGTTTATTATTGCTGGAAAATAACAAATTCAATTAGAATCAATCCTCGTGGGAACGATATCTACTTATCACTTTATTACTTGTGCGACTAGTATACTTGCTAGTTTCGAACGCATCAAGTTTTTGGCGCCGTTGCCGGGATTGATTTTCTAATCAATTTGTTATTCTGTTTTTACTACTGATTCTTGATTGTTATTTCCTGATTGTTTGTGTTTAGGCTTTTATGTCCGATGGAGAAACGGATCAACGACTTAAGAGAATTAAGGAGTTTCTCCAATCCTCGAATTTAAGGCTAAATCGGTCAATTTCAACTCCACCTCCAGAATTTGACCTTGCACGACATACTTTCCCTCCCATCTTCTTGCAGTTCAATCAAATCTGAATCGGAAGCAATGGCGATGGAAAACGATCAGACTCTTAAGGAGTTAGCAGCTCCAATTATTGATCAACAACCGCTATGCATAATCACCAATTCTAAGATAGATTTTGAACTTAAATCTGGATTGATTCATCTCTTGCCTACATTTCATGGTTTTGCAGGAGAGGATCCAAACAAACACCTCAAAGAATTTCATGTGGTATGCTCAAGTATGAAGCCAACCGGCGTTTCTGAAGAGCAAATTAAATTGAGAGCTTTCCCATTCTCATTAGCAGATTCGGCAAAAGATTGGCTATACTATCTACCACCAGGTACCATTACCACTTGGAATGAGATGAGTAAACTCTTTTTGGAGAAATACTTTCCAGCCTCGAAAGTTACAAATATTAGAAAAGATATTAGTGGCATTCGACAACACAATGGAGAATCACTTCATGAATATTGGGAGAGATTTAAAGGTTATGTGCTAGCTGTCCAAACCACCAAATTAGTGATGGACTCCTAATTCAATATTTCTATGAGGGTCTCTTACCAATGGAAAGGAGTATCATTGATGCTGCTAGTGGTGGAGCACTAGTTAATAAAACACCGAACGTTGCAAGACGTTTGATTAGTGACATGGCAGCGAACTCCCAACAATTCAGCAGTCAATTTGAGCCACAACTATCAAAAAGAGTAAATGAGGTAAGTGCTTCAAACATTGAACAACAACTTTGTGAACTTACCTCTCTTGTAAAAAAAATGGCTGTAGGACATATGCAGCAATCTTATGCATGTGGGGTATGTTCTGCCATGGACCATCCAACCGACATGTGTCCAACTTTGCAAGAAGGAGATACAGAACAAGCCAATGCCATGGGTGGATTTCCAGGACAACCAAGGCAAAGGTATGACCCTTTCTCCAATACTTACAATGCTGGATGGAGAGATCACCCTAATTTAAGATATGGGAATCATCAACCAATTGCCCCAAATGCCATACCAAATCGACCACCAGGTTTCAATCAACCAAGGGTGCAGCAACCATTTCAAGCACAACCACAACCAGCACCACAACCAGCTCCACAAAATTCAGGTATGTCTCTCCAGGATATTGTTAAAGCACTTGCCACTAACACAATGCAATTTCAGCAGGAAACTAGGGCAAGTATCCAAAACCTGGAAAATCAAATGGGACAATTGGCCACTAACATGAGCAAATTTGAGAGTCAAAGCTCAGGAAAATTACCTTCTCAGCCGGTGATCAATCCAAGAGAGAATGCTAGTGCTGTAACTTTGAGAAGTGGGAAGCAATTAGAGATTCCACCAAAGAAATCACAAACTGATGAAGGGGATGACACCACTCCCACCATGAATAAAACATCATCTTCTAAGGTAAATCCTAAAACCCATATTCCTTCATATGTTACTTACTCTCCTCCACCTTTTCCTAGCAGATTTGCAAAATCAAAGAAGGAGGAACAAGAACAAGAAATCTTGGAGACGTTTTGCAAGATCAAGGTAAATATACCATTTTTGGATTCTATCAAGCAAGTAACTTGTTATGCAAAATTTTTCAAAGATTTATGCACCAACAAGAGAAAGTTAAAAAGAAATGAAAAAGTGAGTGTGGGGGAAAATGTTTAAGATATACGACAAAGAAAAATTCCTCCAAAGTGTAAAGATTCAGGTACGTTTACCATTCCATGGACCATTGGTCATACCAAGTTTGAAAAAGGTATGTTAGATTTAGGAGCATCTATTAATGTAATGCCATATTCTATTCATGCTTCTTTGAATCTTAGACCCCTTGCGAAAACTGGTATTATCATTCAACTTGTTGATCGT